>JASANE010005479.1:0-12897 GCA_030248225.1 Trileptium ribeirensis | reverse complement strand
ACGTTAAAATATACTCAAAAACTTATGTTTGATTAGTTAGTTGTAATTTGGCTATGTTCTCAAATAACATGTAATAGGTGAAAATATTGAGATACGTGGAGTAATTTCGGACCGATTACAGCAATTCACAATAAATAAGTTAGTTCTATTGGAGCGACGCAGTTGCAGCAATTGAAGCTCAAGTTTTGTGCCAAAATGTTCGTACAAAAATATAGAACAGATGAAATGTGCTAAATTAGAAAAACGTGGAAGCAAAACAGTTAGACGCATTTTCTATATTTCCTATGTCACGACCACATTATTATCACGCCGGTGAAGTCTGGTAAATTTTAAGCCATACACAATTCTGATAACATTTTACAATTGAAAATAATGCCACAATTAGTGAAGGTTTCTTTGCAGACTAGTTATTATGGATTACCCCGTAGTTAACCTCGTATTACATTACTATTTGGTCTAAATTTTATAGCATTATTCACTGTAATACTTCAATTCTTTAGGTTTATTCATATGAAGGAATGTCCATAATACATAACAAAGCACACGCATTATCCTAGTTGCAAAGAAATACGCTATTATAGTAAACCCAATAAGGTCGATGTTGTTGATATTCCCATTCGAATTCAATATGTTTTAATGTGGCACTCATCCTTCTTTACATCTATATTTTATGCGTGAGACCTTTCTTGGTGCGTGCACCGATTTCTTTTTTCGTCTAGTCAGTTTAAGATCTTAAAAACCGATAACGCGCACAAATCACTATTTCCTCTTTCGTACGCCGTCACTATTCGTGATACACCAGCACGTAGGCGATTCTCGTGGTCACTATTTTACCAATTAGATTGCTGTTTACCGATCACTCTTGAGCTATTCCGTCATATCAGTATTGAGCTTGATGTAATGCTATGACAAACGTGGGAAACGGACAAATGTACACCATACACGTGAGCAAATTGCGTTATTGTACACGTGCTGCTGTTCACGTTTTCGCTAGACAGTTAATCCCCATAACCGCAATGTGAACATGAAATTTTTCAGGATTTGGTTCACAATTTTGATAAAAAACAATCATGGTATTCGCACCTAAAGTTGACTCGCGTATTAAAAAATATTTTAGCTCAAGCCGTTCAAGTAAACAACATAAGTTTTTGAGTATATTTTAACGTTGGAACCTAAGTAGACTTTGAGCAACAATTTTCAGTTTTTGCGGAAGCGATAACAAACCAAATTGCTGGGCCTAAAATCTCATTACTGACAATTTTAATCAACAAGGTATTTTAGCTGTGATCGTTACTATGGCACGACAGCCTTATTTTTGAACACCTATATAACTGAGCTGACTTTGCGAACCTTACACAAGACGCAAAGTTTTAGCAGCTATTTTGTTGTCACACTCGACTAAATGCAGGTAGTTGTAACTATAGTTCTATCTATAGTTGTAACGAAACGCAATTTTATTACTCTGTAAACTGTAATCGGGTATCGCCTCAAGCCGAATCAAAACGTTTGCCAATACATTTACTTTCCAACGCCCACTCTTTCCGCTTTATGTTAACCCTAACAGGCACTCGCGTGACCGTCCAAATCCAGAAAATAATGGCAAACAAGGTTAAATGCAGCTTTGGCGGCATCAAAAAAAGAGAAAAAGCTAAAACAGAAAGAAACCACAGGACGCCACATCATCCATTAAAAACGCAAATCAAAAATTCGCTTTCCGCTCTAGTCGGCAGATCCGCTTTTATTATGCATTATACTATTAAGATACAATTTTGGTGGCATTGCCTCTGCCCACCTATACATTAAATAAAAAAAGACGCATATAGAAAACGGAGACAGCGTTCGTTCGTAGAACCTAGTAGAAAACCAGTGAAAAAGGCCTAATGTTCTTCAAAAGTTGTTTAATTGCGTTTAATATTTTAGGCTTTTTCGAGGTTTTATGCCGGGACGAGGTCAAATCTCAGATTTACTCAGATCTACTCACGTGACGTATGACACATTCATTGAAACTTTTCCCAAATGGCAGTATAAGAACAGCCGCTAAGTCTGGAGCTGTCATGGATCAGTCCACTTTAGACCTGGGTTGTACTTTTGTCAAGTCAGTTCACGATGGTAAAAGCGATTATTGTTCGCGAACAAAGACTTTCCCTTATGTACAAAGATTTGTGATATAGAAACATGCAAGTGCTTTTCCCGAACGCTATTTTGCGATTTAGCATCGCAGTTTTCGTTACGCGAGAACACACGATTACAAATCGCGTTTTTGGATATACTACAATACACAGAGAGACCGCAACAGTATCTGTCCGATTGAGCATGTCGTTTTCGTGAACGCGTATAACCGTGCGAAATAGAAAAAAGTGCACGTACGCAAATTCCGTTCGTATATGGCAGAACCGTTGTTCGCGTTCACTAAAATGCTAATACTGATAATAAAAATGTGATCGCGAACTATGCAATTTCTGATTTTGACAAAAGAATATCCATGCTGTACGCACCTAAAGTTGACTTACACATTATGCAAGCGAAAACGATATGAGACACTGCTACACGCAGGTGCTATTCATGATACTGACAGCGTACATGTAAAACGCGATAACCAATTGCTTATTCGTATACTGCAATACACACACAGACCACTAACGTGGCATTCCGATTCAGCAAGATTTTATGAACGCGCACAAACGCTCGCAACAGAGAAGTCATGACGCACGCAAATAGCTGTTCGCAATTCACAAAGCCTCTGTTCGCTTTCACCAAACTGCGAATTCCGATGGCAGAAATGTGAAGCCGAAATTTAAACGATTCAGTTCGTAAATCTAACAGAACAGGCACAGTGTACGCACTTAAAGTCTACTCAAGCGTCAGACTTCGTACCTGAACGGTTCATAAATGGTTTGAAATTTATGATGTGGAAGACGAATTAATACGACAGCTCACATTACATTCCTGTATCGTATATACGGTTCATGATATTGGCTAAGATCATTTATTAATGCAATATTGCTTTGCCAAAGTTGATGCGTCATTAAATCCCGCAAAAACTTCTATGTGTGCGCATGGCTTTTGTAGGCTTGGGATCCGAACCACACATGTATCAGCTCACTAAAATACCAATCTTAGCAATTACATACTACATGGCATAGAATGTTGCAATTCTATAGGGATCCATTCGAACCCACCTATTTGACTCGATAGCACTTGTTACACTTAACCTCCCTTGCTTAACATACATGCCACGGGAAGTGTAAATGGGTTTTCTCCTTAGGTATCAGATCCCCAATGACTGGACGTTTGGAACCCTCCCCCGAGGAGCGGACCTGGTCCATGTATGCTCACTAATACTATCTGCTTTGATGCGTAATCGAATGGGGCAATATAGTTTTTGCAGTTTATTCACGATGAATCCTTGAAACCATTCCTAATATCATGTAGCATCTGAGAGCCCGAAGCATCTGATCACAGACCATTGCATATGTATCCTAACCCGCATACTTATGCAATTTATGTGACAGTTAACACAAAGAACATAACATGCTGCGGTTCAGGCATTTTGTGCTGGCTTATTATTTTCAAAGTAGCCTGATTTTACCGTATAGGGTATTAAAAATTATGCTAATAATTACACCATGAACCTGTTTGAAACGGCTAGTAATTTTTGATGTCGTTACATTTATCAAATTGACGCCATTCTTTAAATTGAGACTATAAATATAATTTGCTTTGTTTTAGTTAGCGCAAGTTTATTATTTGTTTCCATAGCTGCAGAGGCAACATTATGCTGTCTCCTAAAACACTGCGGACTCTTGCCTGAAAGATAGGCAATTTTCAACGTTTTTCGTGACCTGTAAACTTTTTAGATTTGAGCCTTTGTATTGTGGACGTAAATTTTGTACGTTGGGCAAACGACATTAAAAACGGAAATCGCGTTATATCTAGACATTTGCCAGTTTCGCAGTTTCGTTTTGGATCGTATTCGTAAAGTCTCGGTTGCAGTTTGCTTAATGTTATATAAAAATAGTCGTTGTTTCATTGTTTGTGCAATTGTGGTTCCTACTTTTCAAGGTTTCGCCTTCGTGGCGATTTAGCTTATAATTTTTTGTTTTATTCGGTTCATTAATGTTGCGCTTGGTCAATTGAATGTAGTGCTGCAGTTGAATATATGATTGACGTTAATTATTAGTCACTCTTTTTCTGGTTTTGCCATATTATAATTACCGTTGTAGCGCTCCGCTTTTCCACAAAAATTACGAATAGCGGCAAGATGACGTTTGCGGACTTTGTCGTTCATGCTAAGATTCGCAGTCAATAATTCTGGGGAATTATCACTTTGTGCTTATTATGATTAATTCATCAGCACCAATAATTTAAGTTATTAACTAAAATTAAGAAATACTTATATTAGCGCTTATTGCCAGCCATGTGCTCATATTACTACAGTAATACAACAATGACTTCAGCTATTATAGCACAGTTTCTAAACTACCAGCAGCTTGATAATATCACTAACTGCGATGCGCCGAAGACGTCTTGATGAAAATTCTCCACAGTAGGATATTAACACATTAAACACTCAATATATATCGCTGGCCTACGGGTGATTGCTTATTGGCTGTATTGCATATTGCAATTGCATAATTAATATGGGCCGCCCTATTTGGTCGAGATATCACTCTGCTGTAGTCAATAATACAAATACCAAGAAAAACGTAGAGAATCAATTTTTCTACAAAACTACCTATGTACTGCTTCTAACTTAGCTAATAAAACGAATTTAGTGAAAGCAAAATAACAATGGGTTTTATAAAATTCGTAGATTCCACCGCTCTATTTTCGACTCAAACGTATGTGATATTTGATTTAGATGTTATAGCGACGATCGCGCAAAATATATAGAGATAAGCCTTGCCAAATTTTTCATCCGTTGGCACATCGCTTAGCACTTTAGCTGCTGTACCTGGGTTGTCTTCACGACTGGTCGATCCTTCTGATATTAGAGTGCCAGTTTCGGCGACTGACATGCCGTTGTGCACAATATCTTTGATATCTACCGTTGGAGAGAGTCGCAGCATCTGGTTTGACCATGCTTACATTAACACGCTATGGTTTGCTTTTTCACGACGGCCGAGCTGGTACCCTCTGCTGGTGATTGCCCTGGAACCATCTTCCGATAAGGCCCGTGCCAAACTGAGCTAATTTCTTCAACTATCCTTAGGCTATCGGTGTATGCAAATATACACGGTCGGTTTGTCAGAATAGTAATTTCCGAACTCTCCTAGCATGATGGCATTTTTGCTTATCCTGGACCACAGATATCGATTCCTTCGTTAGACTCCACACCTTACTCGGGCGGTCGCAGCTTCACAGAAAACGCATTGCTGCTGCTTGCCTTGACGTGGTTGACAATCACATTTACCGGGCGAGCAGAGTCAAGCCCAAAGTTCAGGAAAAAAGGAGTCTCTTCAGAGGACTCATGTATGCTCTTTTGGTAGGCGAAGAAGACGTAGAGCAATATTTCATCCCAATTATTCTGATTTCGATTTACATTCAGGCTGATCATCATTTCAAGTATTCGGTTGAATCTTTTCCATCTCCTACTGGATGATATGCCATAGTCTGAAGTTTTAGCAAACCCAGCAGCTTACAATCTTCTTGCATGAGATCTGCGACATAGTTCGCTCCATGATCGGACAAGGACACATACGGCACGCCGTAGCGACTGACACCTTCTTCAACGAAAGCCTTTGTTATTGTCACTGTTTAACATCCGGAAATTCGAAGCACTCAAAGCATTTTGTCAAATAGTCCGTAAACACAATGACGTACTTATTGCCTGACCTTGTCTGCGGTAGCGACCCAACGATATCGCTAGCTACCTGGCACTATGACGCTATGACTGGAATGGGTTGTAATGCTGGTACTGTCCATCACCGGATGTTTGCGTCTCGTACAAGTTTTGTATTACGCACACCACTTTTTTTACATCTGCATGCACAAGTCGGCCGATAGCACCGGTTGCTCACCTTGTGATATATTTTACGAACGCCAAAATGTCCACCACGACATCGTGTTCAGCCACCAAAATTTAATCTTTACCCTAAATTTTAAGAGTAGAGGCAGATAGTTTAACTCCGCCGTGAAAACAGGTTAACATCAATACTGCATATTGAAACTGAATCCTATAATTTAGGAAACTTGCGCTAGAGTTGTAATGCTTATACATTCATGTTTATACAATAATATAGCCTATATTATACACAATATATTACTTAAAACTGTACCTAATGTTGTTATGATACTTTTTCTAATAAATTTCCCAGCTTCAAATGGCACAGTAGATTTTTCTCTAATATTGCCTCGCAATCTAGTCATTGTTCTTGACGGGCGATTCGACGAGAACTTCCGAGACTAAAAATTATAGCAAACTAAACATTAAATATGAGGTATAACGTTGACTATCCACAACTAATTCTTGCGGAAATTAACAATAGTGCGCAAACGTCTTATAACGCTAGGCATATATGCAGAGTATGGAAAAATGTGAAAACAACGCCACAGACCGCAGGCTTGAAAGGCGTATGAAGCTCGCATTTCTACCTAACCTAATTTTTATTAATTTTGCTGGGAAACAGCGTAAATAGCATATGCTGTATACTGGGTATAAAGCTGTGCCACAACCGCGTTTCTACTTAAACGGCTTTTAATTAATTTTGCAGAAAACTGTTTACAATGCACGAACATATATCAAAACACAGAAATCTATGTATGAAAGAACACTTGGCAACCATTATATCAATTATAGGATCATTAGCACAGCGAGAATTTTGAACTTGGGTAAACACTAATTCGTAGGTTCAGAGAAATTTCTACTTTAACCTCAAAGTCAGCAATTTGCAAGATGGATTTGACTAAGCTCATCCGGCGTCGTAGCATAATATACTGCCAATTTTATTTCGTTTCTGTTTTTCGTGAAACAAGAAGAAGACCGGTAGGTGTGTGTAGCAATTTCTTCGTGGAACTTTGTAGGTAATCTAATTAAATTTTCTTTATAAATATCAATGAAGGGAACCGGAAATTTCATTTTAGCATCTAAAATATTGGTTTTTTAAATTAACATAGCGGTGGATAAATTTTTAGTGAAAATGATACTGTGTAGATACCGAACAATCATTTATAAAATATAATGCCGTGTTCACAATGCGTCTAATCTGATACAATTCTCTACGACACGATCTGTTGTGATCCGGTTCGCACGTGTAGTGTACATAGAGTGTGCAAAATACGATCGACCTGATCTGATAAAGTATGCGCGATTTTATCGGATCCGATTTGTGTCCAAACGGGCTATGTAGCATGAAAGATACATATACATACACAAGGATACTTAGTGTTTTCCTTCACCGAGTTGTTCAGTTGATAACTGTTTCAGTTTTCGTTGGTCACTAGCTGTCTGGATAGCAATAACGGTTGCCTTGATTATGTGGTAATTATCCTTTTAAATTGACACCTCTACAGGAAGATGTGTGGACAGCACTTCCGACATGATGTTAAGCTTCGTTGATTCTGGATATCGCAATGGATTCGTTTCACTTGACGAACCTTACGCCAACGTCTTTTTCGGAAGATTATGATGACTGGAACGATTTGGCATGGTCATGTGATGTTTGCTTCGTGGTATTTCTTGGCTGATGTAGTACCTGTGTGATTGTGAACATCACGTTCGTGTTCATTGTATTGAGCAAAACCACCATGTCTTTCTCCGTCGTGGGCGCTTTAAAATCTTTGAGCGTCACACTCTTCAATATCATCAATTAGAGATTACATATTACATCCCTTCAGAGTAATGAAGGATCATACACAGTCTGACAAAAACCAAAAAATGCAACAGCCAACCCACTTTTACTAAAAGTCGTGCCTAGATGCAATTGACAGTGTCAGCTGATTCTGATTCACCATTTTGATATAGCTTGCTGTTTCAGACTGCAACACAAACTCTAGGATTTCACTTTTTGAAGTGTGATATATTTGTGTACGTTCAGGAATGAGAGGAACCACTCGGCATTACCGAGTCAAAAAAAGTGATTATCATAGAATCAAGTAGTTTGAAAGAAGATGTGCGCCAGACCCAGCGAACACTGACATTTGAAGAGGATTAAGAAGGAGATTAAAGGTACAACAACAACAACACCACCATAGTTTATTACCGGTCAGGCCAGCCTTATTATACAGAACTGTTATGCATTGTCCATACTAACACTGTCCATGTGAGATATAGACCAGATGAATGATCCTGTTGTACAAAAATAATAGGCTGAAATGTGGTAAATAAAGAGATAAGATCAGAAAGGGCATAGAGCCATTTACAACTGATCATAAGTTGAAACGACAATGGGTGATAACACTAAATAGCAAGTACACGTAAAGATGCATGTGCCATTTGCGAATTATAAATATAAAAGTAGGATTTTTTCAAAAAAAAAATGAAAGTCACTGTTTAGGTCTGACATGAACCTTACTATGCACTAACAAGTTACACGAAAATAGATAACCATATTTTGTATTTAGACGAAATTTTTGATAGGATTAGGGAGGCTTGTGGGACTGCCTTAGTTCGCGTCACATATTCTTATCGCAGTACAGAAATTGCGACTAGTCGATATATTTCAAACGAAATTTGAATGATTTACAGTTAAGAGCGCGGAGGAGATGTTTATTGCCGACAAGTAAGGGTAACGAATTCCTGGCATTGATTACCCGGACTCCAACAGAATGTCTTAAAACATTCGTTTTAAAATTCTATTTTATTAGCTTCAATGAGCGTCCACCTGTTTGCAATACGCCTGGCGTTTTCAGCGAGGTATTTGCAGGCATCAGTATCTGAATTTAAAATTTTGTAGACCATAGTAAGATCGAGCTGAAGCCGACGTAGTTCAAGTGGCTCAAGATTTGAAATACTGAGCCGTTGTTCCTTGTATAGGTACTTTTGCCCGTTTTAGTCTGGTGAACAAACGGCGACTAAAATATCTGTGTACTCTCTCAATGTAGTCAATATCACTTAGCTGACACGGAGACCAGACTTGAAAAGCGTAATCAAGCACTGGTCGTACATAAGTGACGTAGGACCGTAACACGACACGGGCGTTATTGATCAGAAAACATCGGAATAAAATATTTATAATCTTGTATGCTTGTTACACCACAGCTCTGCAATGAGAAGTGTTCAGATTGTGAGTGACATAAACATCCAGGTCTCTACATTGCTTAATGATTGTTAAAAGTTCGTCACATAAAATGTATTTGCTTCGGCAACTGGATTTCCAAGTCGCAACATGTTGCATTTTGAAGCAGATACTGAAAGTTGCCATTTTTGTTTCCATTGCTTAATTGTAGTCAACGAATTTTGGAGGGATTGTTGTTGATCGATATCATTTGGAGAGTAATGAACATAAAGTTTAACATCGTCAGCGAAAATTTTGCAATTAACATTAGGCATAACATAATTATTGATACAAAAACAGCGAAAGACCAAGTAACCTTGTGGCACACCTGAAGTTACTGGATAATATTTAGAGCAAGTTTCATTTATATACTTTTACACGAAACTGCCTGTTGTTTAAGACAGATTCGATCCATTTTTAAGATGACCTGTAATGCCAAACGATGAAAATTTGTGCTATAATTTCTTGTGCGATCCTATCAAAGGCTTTGGCAAAAACAATATCAACTAAATTTCCCATATCCAGTGAAATGAACCAGTCAACGAAACATTCCAAAAGCTGTGTACAAGTAGAACACTTTGCAAGAAAATCGTGCTGGCTTTTAGCTATTAAATTGTTTGATGAAATGTAATTTAATAATTGTCATTTACTATCAATTCTATAAGCTTGAAATAGTTCGATAAGAGTGAAACTTGCCGATAGCTAAGTGGTTCGCATGTTGATCATTTCTTATAAATGGGTACAGCATCCGAACAGGACCACATGCGAGGTAAAACACAATTTATGAATGACTGCTCGAAATTATGAGAAAGTGGTTACACAACTCAACGCGGAGTCCTTTTAAAAACGACTGAGAAAATTCGTCTGGAGCGTGACTATGTTTATTTTTTTAATTTTCTATGAATTTGTGCACAATATCAGACCTGAAAGGTATTAACGATTATTCTATACTGTCAGGAGCTTTTGTTAGTACAGTAAGCTTCCCATCATCCGGAGTAAATGCAGTTGCAAAAGCATTTGCTAAAAATTTGAACGTTGACGGTCATCAGTAATAATCATTGATTGGCAAAGAATTTGTTCACGGTTAGTGGCGAACAAGAAAGATGTTGCAAATTTTGCACACTGAACCTGAATGCAACTACAGTGTATTGTCAATTTGTTCGTATTTGTACTAAAGTCATGTATGACCCATTAGTGAACGCAAGTAGAAGCGGTGAGGTTTAGCGAGTGGCGCTCGAATTTTGCTTCGCCTCTTGCTACTAGGTCATACGAACAGCAATAAATAAAAAGTTTAAAAATATTTTAAAAAGCTATCAAGAATGGCTCCAGTTCTTAGTCCTTCCGTGAATAATTTCTGGGTTTGTTAGTACGCCTCCAACGCAGACGGAACATCTTTTCACTTTTATTTGTCACAACGATTATTCATATTGGCAACAGAATACACTGTCAAATATAAAACACCTCTAAATACTAACTTCGCCCAGAATTAATGTAGTTCAAATTATGATAATTTATAACTGATACCACGTTTAAATTTCATTTATTATATATAAATTTCTTACATTCCAAAGCCAGTTTTACTGCTACAAAACACGGTTTAGACATATTTCCCATTACTAAATTGTTGCTATCTTGATCATTAATGATCGTCAAATATTTTAATACTCAGTCGTTTTATTCTACATTGTCGATCGTCGTGTGATCTTTTCGTGGACAACGATAATTTAAATATTTTGCCGCAAGCAATGCTGGAATGGTGGTCTTGTCATAAGATCCATTTAGCCAACGGCACTGCTCTATTTTCGTTCTAGTTGCAGTTAGTTTAGTAATAAGTTGTTTATTACAGGTCATTGAAAGTTCAGGTTTGCAGGGTTTCTCCCATATAAAATTACTATTATATCGTCTTTCGCCAAGGTGGTGAATTCTGAGTGTTGAATACATAATTTAGTGAGACATACACAGCTATATTAAGCAACAATTTAACAAATGAGCTGAATATCAGCCATGGTATTTCAACAGTCGAGGGAGTCCAAATAGAGGATACAATGCTCTGCAAAAAGAGATCAATAACACGCTTATTGCTCGAGAGGTTATGAAGATATTGCAATTTTCGTGTATTTTAATTCTCATGGACCCATTCAAGAACATGTTTTAACGCAGACCTGCAGCGTAAAGAATGACAGTAGCAGTACATCATTTTCAGCTATATCGAGAATGATTTGCTTTACAAAATGAGACCAATAACATCATATAGCCCGAGCCGTGGCCCGATTGCAAATGCATAGAGGATGAATTGCTCTACAAAGTGATACGAAAAGACGCAAAGCAACGTTGAGCTGCTGCACAGACATTGCCATTCATGTGGATTTTGGGCCTCATGTGGCTCATTCAAAATTCATTTTGACCCTATTACTACGTACAGAGAGGCAAGCGAGCTGAAAGATGGTTGCATAAAATCTTATTGGGGCTTATGTGCTCTAAAAATTGAGCCTAATTTGATACAATCAATAACGTGATATTTCCTGCGACTTCGCGACCCGACCGAGGCCCATCCAGAGCACTTTATTGGCAGGAAGATTCTGTAATCGGTTTTCGCGCCTAACTAGAGAGCACAAATAGAGATTTCTAGTTTTCAAATAAGCTATCGCACGAATTACACTACCAGCCAATGTTGAGTTTATGCTTGCCACACTAAAACCCAGTAACGGACGTTGTCGAATTTCACCACTATCAGGTCAGTTTTAAGAATCATCGCTTCGCTCGTTTCACTCACTAAACTATGCCCATAATTCAACTGCATTGACATATTTCGCCGCTTTGTGTCGTCTCCTAATGAGTACCAACGAATCAACCGCCAACTGTATTTTAAAATATTTTATTTTACTGCTTACTTTGAATTATTTGCATAAAACATAACACAAATGATCGCCAATTGATGCAAGCTCGGATTTTGAACCAAACATGCGAATAATACGATAAAGCAATCCGTACACCGGATCTCAGCTGGTCCTGATTTTCTATAAAGATTAAAGGTAATATACATTTCTCAAATAAATATTTTCCACGATAAAGCTACTCCAACGCAAACAGATAAGGTACTGAAATCTCTAATGGCTATTGTAAGTGCCAAAAGAAAACAATGTTTTGACTTGAAATAGTTCAACTATAATTTTGCTCAAATAGATCCACTAGAATGAAATTATTTTAGGTTAACAAATTCATTAGTATACTAAATAACTAACGAACGGAATTAGTGCCGAAACTTTTATTAACTTATATTTTTATTTTGTCTTTCAAAAGAATTATGTATGACTTAAATATTTTTACTATTTGCTTCCGGTACCATCAGCGCGTTTGTAAATCTGTGATCTTTTTAATTCTTCATCTTTTTAGATTTTTAGATTTAGTACAACACCTTTTATATTTACTGGGGATTCCTTCATATATGCTCATAGGGGATGAGAGTCATCCACTGAGGCGTCGTACTCGCTCTTCGGCGCCGTAAAAATTCGCGGCAATTGGCAAAAATGGCGGAAAACTAGGGAAAATAGGCACAAATAGGCAAAAATTAGGTAACAGATTAGCAAAAACTGACGGAAATTAGCAAAAATGGTGAAAATTGAGCAAAATAAGGAAAATTATGACCTTTTAAAATTTTACCTCCGGCCGACGCCCACCTCTT
>JASANE010005478.1:0-24420 GCA_030248225.1 Trileptium ribeirensis | reverse complement strand
CGCGAGCAGTATTAGAGCAACAAGTTTTAGATTTTTTCAGTATCCACTGATCCCTTAGGTATCCAAAATTTTTGTCGATAAATGCATAATTTGATATATCATTCAAATGGCATTGAATGGTGGTGGAATCAGTTGTATAGCAGCTATTTCTGTTTATGTGAAATCCTAGGCCTAAGAGTTAGCCTAAGCCTACGTAGTTAACACATGAATCGATTGCGTTCATTTTTCCACCTTTCGACTCATCTCGTCAATGCGGTTCGACTGGTATACGAAATTATGCATTTATCGAGAAATTTTTTTTTCGAATATTTTGGGCACCGGGGGACCAATGGAAACTCAAAAAATTCAAAAATTGTGCTCTAAAACTACTAGAATTGCATATTTTCCGATGCGTCGAGCTGAGTCGAATGGTACTAATATTATTATTGTATATTGAAAATTGACCAATTTCTGCCCGGGAGTATAACCGAAAATACCCAGAAGAGTCCGACGCAGCAGTGGAGGGGGAGCCCGCAAGCATGTATGCTTATTTTACAGCTTTTAAATCACTCATTTTAGGTTAAAGACGTAAATATAGCACGTATAAAAGCAGATGTACGGTCTTGCAAAAAACTTGCTGTGTGCTTCACGGTACGCATAGTACTGTTTTTCAGGGTACGTAAAACAGGCTCAGTCAATATACTAAGCTCATCTAGCAGCGAGATTCCAACTACTATCGAGACTTCTTGAAAAAAATTAGTTATTTTTATAATGTAAATAGACTAAAACTGTAGTTTCTCGAAAAAAACCATAAAAGCCGTCGAACAGTGAATATTTGTGCCTAAACGGAAAGGTAAGTACTTGATGAGATCCAAAGAATTTGAAATTTAGGCATGAAAAGTTATTCGTTCTCAGCTTGCCAACAAGCTATATCTAAGAGAAGGTTTTATGGCCCTATATGTAAAACAGCATGTAAGCCTGTATCATCAGGGTTTTAGACGTTCCAATGAAAGTTCGCAAATTTACATGCTTTATAAGCCAAAACCCTAAAATAGGGTTTTTGAGTGATAATAGGTAAAGATGTTGAGGTAGGAATCTAAATCTCAAAGCTGCGCCAGTCAATAGTCGTCGATAGAAATATTTTGAGCCCTCACCGACATTGAACCGACCAGCCGTTGTTGAGTTATGGGTGTCACCGGATTTATCGTAATTAAATATTGTAAGGTGCAACTACCCCTACTCGGGGATTATATTTGAATGGCACAAGATTACGAGCTAGGAATCTAAGTCTCAAAAGCACATCAGTGTTCTTCAATACAAATATTTTGAGCCCTCGACAGCGAACCGACCAGCTGCCGTTGAGTTAATATGAATGTCACCTGATTTACTTGTATTGTAAGGTGAAACTACCCCGAGCCATAGAGATCACATTTGAATGACGCAAGACCACGAGCTGAAAATCAAAGTCTAAGCACCGTACTAATCTTTTCAATACAAAACTTTTTAGCACCTCTTCGACATCGACTCGAAAAGCCGTTGTTAAGTTATGAGTGTCACCGGATTTATCGTAATAAATATTGTATTAAATATATATTAATACGTCCAATTACACCTAGCTATGGGATCATATTTAAACGACACCAGGCTGAACTACCGACAGTAGTTAGGAATTCGGGCAAATTATACGTACTTAATATTAGACATACACATTTGCGGTTGCGCATTGCCCTGAAATTTTTTGTTTATGCTGCTTTCTAGTTTCATATATATTCAGATCAAAATCGGGAGCTCAAAATAATAAACAAATCTGAAAAGATTTTTTCATTATTGGGTTTTTTCAAACACTGAATGTATGAACAAGATTCAGAGATTGATACCATTATTAACTACAACAAGCGACGAAATCGGAAGATGGAAATTTCGTTTCGGAAAATTTGATCAGATTTCCTTGAGATGCTGAGTTCCAACTTCGGAGTTCAAAATCTGACAGCCTTAACTCGACATTACTCGGGTTTCTACTTACCGGCTTGATAGGACGTAAGGTATTTCTTTATTTGGCCACAGTTGCCACCGAAATGCAACGGCGTTACGAGCGATATGATTTCTGAAATCAAATACCGAAATAAAAAATTGTCAAAAATAGTAAGAAGTAACAAGGTTCTAACTTATCAAACCTGTTAGTTAAAATATTCTCCCTACCAAACTTTGCCACATGCCGCAGGAGGACGACAGAGCCGTGCAAACCATACTTGATACCTAGCATTTTCAGCTTAGATTTTCTACACTCATACTAAAGTAGAATCAAAGGAAAATTCATGAAGAGTTCGGAATGGATGTTCCATTAAGATATATAGACTAAGTTTATTTGTTTGATACTTGAAACTTATTAGCTATGAATATATAATACAAAAGTATGGATTTGGGAAATTATTGACAAATACAGTGGCTGCTATCAGCTTTACCAATACTTTGCACTATATAAATCTGAGAAAATATCAATATGTTATTAAGCTATACAGAAACCACTATGATTAGTTCGTTCAGGATCCATATCGACATTTCTCACACAACATGACCACGCTACAATGAGTATTTTCCATTGTGTACTAAAACTAAATTAAAAACGTATGGTAATTTTCAAGCATGTTGAACGATGTACTGCTGAAAATATACTTATTATGTTAAATTTTAGCAAATTGTGTTACAAATAAAATATTTAGCTCTAGGCCCAAATAGTATTTCTTAAAATATGTCCATAAATGCAGGTAAAATATTAGAGGTAAATATCACTATTTTTAAAATTTTTGTTTTGGCGCCTTGTAAAAGTCAACACAGTAGCTATGTAAAACTCCTCTTTGTTGCATGAACACTGTAGAATAGTTTACTGGAAGGGGTTTTTGCGTATATACAATCGTATATATATATCATCATTTTCGATTGTCTCAATACATTTCGGGTTTTAGAGCCGCTCCCGGCCCTTGTGATAATATTTAAGCCACGTGTTACTATTGGCTAATATATTTGTAGGGTTCAGCTCAGCCCAAAACATGTCGCAATGGCTAATCGCTGCTAGCCAACCTTTCTTTGGGGCAACGGCAGACTGTGATAAAACAAAAAACAAACCTGCCGATCACATCTTAAGGTACGTGATATTCCACATGTTAAGTAAGCATTGTGATGGGCATGTGGCATATCATGGTTATTTTCCGAATCAATTTGGACAAAAATCGAGTAATCCTAGCATAGCTTTGATTATTACTTAGGTACAGCTTTGTCGGATTATACAGCTTTGTCGGATTATACAAATTTATCAGTTCCTTAATGATTATCCTGGTAGCCTTTTCATTTGGAAGCCTTTTACGCTGTTATTTCATATTGTTATATTATCTATTTCACGTGCTACACATTACATTAAGTACTGCAAATATCACAATATTACTCTACACTGATCTTGATCAACCGAGAAACTGTAAAGAACTCCTTAGTTTTCAACAATAAATTCTGCTAGATAGCGTGCACGCATATGTGCTAATTTAACAAAAATTTAAGGACAACATACTAATAATCGCTCCGAGTGGTAAAATCCCAAGTACTGCCCGAACAAATGAGCAAATTATAACTATCATATGAAAACTCGGGTTCTCGAAATGATGGGGATAGTGGACAAAAGAATATAGGCCTAGGAGCCAAAAACAAGTGCTTTGTGAGATACAAAAAATTTTAAATTTTTGAATTAAATATGAGTTGTTCAACTTCCTTTTGGTAAAGGGGAAACAGGACCTCGTGCTTTTTACAGCTATATGCGGAACCCAAGATTAGCTGCATCCGTGAATCTGTTCTGGAGTTGTTTTGATGTTGCCGCGGCAATCAGAAAATTTATATGCTTCATAGCGTAAAGTAGTGAACATAATCGGGTGAAAAATCGGTCAAAAGGTGCAGCCGGAAACTTAAGTGTCAGCAGCCATACCATGATCAAATTGAACATTTTCGGTCTTCATCGATATCGATTGGACTAGGTGTCGTTGAATTTACCAAATTACCAAATTCATCACTATTTAACATTTCAAGCTATCAGTACAATATCGGCGGATACAACCCGTTATTTACGGTATTGAAATTTAAACTAAAATTGTGTAGGGCTAAAATGAATAGGTACAACGAACGATATGTTATATATAAATTAAATGGACTTTGAGTGATTTAAAATATTTTAAAATTTAATTTTCTTTTAGTAAGAAACTGACTAAAAAGGGCAAAATATTTTGGAGATTAAATTTTTCTGTCCTGATTCATAGCACACTATGTCGTGAACTTTTAAATATGATGAGTAAAAAATTGTACAAACCGAATGCCACCTTCACTGCATTATTTTCTTTTGTTTTTAACTAGTAATTATATTTTTTATTCGGCTATTTGACTAACACCATGATCTTTGTTTGTTGTAGAGTATTCGCGCAATGTTGTGTTTTAAATTGCTGTTAGACAAATAAGCTTTTGGTAAACTCATACTTAGCAACTAACACATGATGAACAAAATAGAACACAATATGACCCCGACTTTGATGAAAAGCCTTTCATCATCAATTTGCCTCTATCCATTTCGAATAAATAGCAACAGGCAACTAACAAACAGCATTGAGCTTCAACGAAATTTAACAAAATACCCCTCTGGATTTGAAGAACGGCAAAGAACACATTGCCTCTGTGTGTATTTTTAACACATAGCAGCAAATAGTTCGTATTCAACATTGAGCTCCATCAAAATCCAACAAAATGCCCCTCTGGCTTTGAAGAAACGCAAAGGACACATTGCCTCGTTGTGTATTTCAAAAGCATGGCGGCAAATAGCTTGTACTCAGAACTGAGCTCCAACGAAACCTAACAAAATGCCACTCTGGCTTGATGAAATGGCGCTCAAGATAGCACTATTTCTTTGCCTATTTCGACCGCATAGCAGCAAACAGCTCGTACTAAGAACCGAGCTCCAGTGAAATCGAACAAAATGCCCATCTGGCTTTGATGAAACCCAATCGAAATCAAATTGCCTCTGCATCCCATGGCTTTTTCATCCGGTGCCACTTAAAATAACCAACACGAACAAACTTACAATAACCAGTTTTTTGTTGTTATATCAAAGAATGTCCCAGAATCGTACCGCATGATTACATAAATAACCAAGTTTTACCTTGTAACCTCAAATCAATACGAAGTAGGTTTGTAAACGATGTGTGTTTCTTGCCGGACAGACGGTATATGCAATAAACACTGACAGAGTGCAAGCTGAAGTACAATGCAACATTATCGTCTTTCAAATATTTATTTAGCAAACGAATTTTACAACCCCAAATGTTACATGCTACCTGATAATGATTACTCATTCGGCTCCTTGTAATACCTAGATTTGACACTGCCTACCATTTGAACACAAATGCACCGAGATTATGGTTGAGGATCAAATCGTGACTGTATCAATCAAATCAATCTTGTTACCCAGATCACATTGCGGTTAACCTTGTTTCTGCACTTGTCTTCATATATCTAACAGTGTCAGTCGAATCAAACAATAAGCAGGAAAATGAATAAAGACAGGGAGTGGAAAAACCGTACAAAACCCTCCATCTTGCCAAATATGCAAGAATAATACTTTGTAAAATTTCATGCTTTCTCTAAGATTGCTGCAAATCATCTTCCTAGATAAGTGCGTACGTTGTTTTATTGTTCATTCAACATTTTCGAGAGACAAAATGCTTAACCTTTTGCATTAAAGATTTTGTTTTGTCTTGCTTGGCTCGCTCTTGCGGTAACGTTTCGAGAATATCTCCTTCAACCAAAAGTGCTATTGTTAGATCTCCCTTTAGCTTGTAGCGATCATCTTTCTAACTGCGTACGTTGTCAATGCTCATATTTATGCAGCGTTCACGCATAAATGTGTGCACTCACTGCGCATTGTAGCACATATGAGCATGCTTATCGCTACAAAACATTTTTGAAACATGTAGCAATTCGTATTATTGTTACATATTAAGTTCAATAGTTGTGTTATTTGCACGATTTTTGTAGGTACAATGTAGGTTATTGCTACAATTATTAATAGGTGCGGTAGCAATACTTGGGAATAATTGTAGCACTAATCCTGAACGTTGATACAAATTTCGTGCAATAAAAAAGGTGGCGCTACAGATTTTGTAATACATATTTTACAGAAACAAATGATAATCCTTTTTGCTAATATTTTGTTTTCGTTTTGCTTAGACTCGCTTTCACGATAATGTTTCGAGAATATCTCCTTCAAGCAAATGTGCTCATAATGTTAGATCACCTTTTAGGTTATCACGACCCTTGAGATCTAACATCATCTTTCTAAATGCGGACATTGTCAATGCTCATTTTTGAGAAACAAAATACTCACCCTTTTGTATTAAACATTTTGTTTTTCTTGGCTCGTTCTTGCGACTGCGTTTCGATATCTCCTTCAAACAAGTCCGCTCTTAATGTTGGGTCACCCTTTAGCTTGTCGTGATCCTTAGGATCTAATATTTCTACCAGCTTCTGCGGCTGAAAGTTTTCGTCAAAGTCGTCAATGTTTAGTATCGTCGGCGCTTCGGGAACTGAATGGTCAATTACCTAAAATAAAATGTGTAATGTTAATATGTTGTTGTTATGTTTGTATTTATGAGTCTGTACATGATTGTTCGAATGTGCTAAATATCATTATGTTTAAAAACTACTGCTGCGAATTGAAGCCTTGTAAAATATAACATTAAAAATTAATAAAAATATTTTAACTCCAATGCACTAAACTATTTTTGATTTTAGCGAAAACAATTAAAGCTAAATAAAATTTCAAATAGTGATGTTTCAGGTAACAAACACAAAATATTTATATCAACCCGAAACTTCGCGCGACAAAAAATCCTTTGCGTGCTTTATAATTACAAATAAACTAAATTTTTAAATAACTTATTCGATGCTCTATGATTGCCACTTCATTAAGATAACCTTGAGTTTACAATATTGTATTACTAAGGACGGCGATATTGCACCGCATAGTACTGAATTTGTCCTAACAAAGTATAGTGTCCGTTTGAAATAGAGTGGAAATTTTTTTACTGTCAAGCAGGATTTCATCATTATGTGACTTGCGGTATTATTAAAGCTGCATCCCCTTCCTCATATTTCAAGCTACAAATTTTAAGCTCAGAATCTAAACAGAATCGGTTCAAAATATCAACAGATGTGTTTTAAAATTTCTTACTTTTATCAAAATTTGACGGCTTGAGCGCCATTTTTTAGTTTTTATACCATTTAATGGAAGAAGTGGTGAAATTAGAACAATGTGTTGAACGCTTGTCTCATGCCCCAAAGTTCTCGCATACGGAAGTAATCCGGATCGTTGTAGATTATAGGCCAACTGAATTGCGTTTTATGAAATCAGGAACGAATGATTTATTTCAGTTATGTTACAGTTATATATACACGAGGTTAATTTGCATATACACCGAGGAGTGACTTGCATAAATGTCGCAGGTGGACTGTTTCGTCCGGATAAAATCATGCTTCTGACTTCGCGGTCGTCACAGTACTCCCCCTCCAGAGATTTCGTTTTCGACGATGTCGGTCATGACAACCGAAACGATCGACTTGGGCGCGTGACCCGACCAGTCCAGACGTCGTCGGTCGTCGAAGACTTGTCGCCCGCCGGATCATGCTCCACGAACGCGGGCTTCAAGCGGTCAATTGAGATCGTCTCTTGTCTTTCGCAAATCTCCAAGGTGTAGTGCTTGTTGGATCGTTTGCTAACTCGATAATGGCCTTTGTGTGGCGATTGGAGGGATTTTCGGATCAAAAAACGACGCGGTCAAAAACGAACTCCGCATTGATCAATGTTGAGGGAACAACACTCGGGCGCGGCACACACCGTGTTGCTGTGGGTCGTAGTCGATTCATGTGATATCGCAACCGATCGACGAACGATGTTGGTTCCTGCGCCTGTTGACTGTTGCTCGTCACGAGTTCTCCGAGCAGACAGAGGGTTGTACCATAAAGCGTCTCGGCAACTGTAGATCGTAGATCCTCCTTCACCGATGAGCGAATTCCTAGCAGTATCAAAGGTAGCAGCTCTGCCCAGCGATGGGTGTCGTCATGTGTCTTTAGTGCTTCCTTGAGCTGACGATAGAATCACTCTACCATGCCATTCGCAATAGGATGATACGCTGTGGTGCGAAAATGACTAATTCCCAGCAGTTTCGTCAGTTCTCGAAAAAGGTATGATTCGAATTGTCGGCCACGGTCGGTCGTGATGAAAGTGGGTACGCCGAATCGGGCGACCCAACGAGCAACGAGGGCACCAGCGACAGTTTCAGCAGTGATATTCAGAATCGGTATTCCTTCGGGTCATCTGCTAAATCGATCGATGACCCTCAATATGTAGCTGTCGCTGTTGGATGGAGGAAGAGGACCAACGATATCGATAATGATGTGAGAAAATCGTTTATCTAGCACAGGAAATTTGCACAAGGAGTGACATTATGCCGCTGTACCTTTGCTCGTTGGCATTGCAAACTTGTTCGGGCCCAGTATCGAACATCGTGCTTGATCTTAGGCCAACAGATCGTTCGGTCACAAGTCGTTGGGATGCACGGATTCCGGGATGTGATAAGAAGTGCAGGCTGTCGAACGCCAGTGGTCGAAACTGTTCCGGCAAGAAAGGCATGGCATTGCCGGTGGACGTATCACACACGACCAATTGTCCTCATGGGGGAATCGCATCGATTTGTACACCAGTGATGAGTTGTTGTCGGCACGGCACTTGTGCAAGGATTCGTCGGTCTGTTGCGCTTCTGACAGCTCCTCGTAATCAATACCTACAGCCGCCGCATTGATAGGGGATAACGCGTCCACGGCGCTGTTATCTTTGCCCTTGATATGACTATTGTCGGTCGTAAACAACGCGATGAAGGCCAGGTGGCGTAGTTCCCTAAGAGACTGTCGCTCGGAACGTGACTGCAGAGCAAACGTCAGTGTTTGTGGTCGGTGAGCATGAAGAAGCTCCGACCTTCCACCATGTGGCGAAAATGACGGATTGCTTTGTAGATTGCCAGTAATTCGCTATCAAACTGCTGTATCGCGACTCGGCGTCTGTTAGCTTTTTAGAAAAGAAGGAAAGCGGTTCCCAACGTCCATGATGTAGCTGTTGAAGCACGGCTCCGACCGTCAAGTCAGAGGCATCCACCATGATGTTGAGCGGAGCGTCTGGCAAGGAGTGCGTTAGCATCGTAGCTTGTGCTATGGCATCTTTACAAATCATGAAAGCTGCCACCAACGCCTCGGACCAAACCGGTTGTTTAGTTCCCTTTGAAGAGCAAACAAGCGAGGAAAGCGGCGCTCTGAGTTCGGCGCAATGAGGGATGAACCGATGGTAAAAATTCAGCATGCTCAGGAATCCCTGCAGCTTCTTTCTGATTTTGGGCCGCGGAAAATCGCGAATTGATTGAACTTTGTCTTTGAGCGGTCGGATACCTGTCTGATACACGAGGTGTCCGAGGAATTCCAGCGAGCGTACACCGAACTGACACTTCGATGGATTGATTATCATACCATGTTCGTCCGGGCGTTTGAACAGCATTTCTAGGTGTTGCTGATGTTCCTTGCGGTTCGAACTCGCCACCAGGATATCGTTAAGGTAGGCATAGCAAAATGGCAAACCGCGCAGAACTTGGTCGATGAAACGCTGAAACGTCTGTGCAGCGTTGCGGAGAGCAAACGGCATCCTGACGTATTCGAAGAGACCGAACCGCGTGACGATCACGGTCTTTGGAATGTCCGCGGTGTCACGGGTATCTGATGATACGCCCGCACCAAGTCGACCTTGGAGAATATTTATGCGCCGACCAGTGACGTTGTGAAATCTTGGATGTGTGGAACACGGTACCGGTCTGGTACCGTTGAATTGTTCAAAGCTCGGTAGTCTCCGCACGGGCGCCAATCGCCGTTCTTTTCCGGGACCATGTGAAGAGGTGACGAATAGCTGCTGGATGATGGTTTAATGACGCCTAGTTCGAGCATGTGATTGAATTCCTCGCGCGCTGCTTTGAGCTTGTCTGGGGCGAGTCGTCGATTACGGCTGTGAATGGGCGGAGCCTTTTTTTCGATGTGATGGTTCACCAAATGTTGATTGTTTCCCCTAAAGCACGATGGGTGGGTGATACGCGGGAACCGTTTGAGTATATCACAGAACTCTTTCTTAAAAGTGCAATCGAGGACTGCCAAGTTGAGGGATTTGACAATGGCAATGTATCCTTGTACCGTGATACATGTAACCCCATCGTACAGACGGAACCGCCGAATGTCGAATGAGAACCGGAATGAGATCGAAATGGGATAGCAGGTCGGCGCCTATTATTGGGTACCAGACGTCAGCAATAACGAAGACCAACCGAATAACCCGTCCGATACCGAGATCGAGGGTTACGGACCGATTCTCGAATGTTTTGCTTGTTGTATCATTCGCAGCCTGCAAGTGCTGGGTCGATTGAACCTGGCGTCTGTCGCTGGGAGAAGCTTTGAGAACACTCACTTGGACTTCCGTGTCGATGAGGAACCGGCGACCAGAGGTGCGGTCCACGACAAAGAATAGTTTGTCGACGCCTGCGGGTCCACTTGGCGTGGCTAGTGTCCCGCTCCGCCGTTTCCCGCTTTGCGGCATGGAATGCGGCACTTCGTTGCTGCGGCACCGAACGTCGTGTGGTATCAACACAGACCGTTTTGTTTCACTTGTGATCGACGATTGATTGACTGGCTTCGGCGTCATCCTCGGAATCCCCGATTGCGCGATAGAGATCGCCGACGCTGGTCTCTGTGAATGAGAGTTGAGCGTCGATACCAATTTGCGTAACTCCTGCACCTCGGTTCGTAGGATGTTGAAATCGGTTGACAGAGGATGGGCGTTGGAAATAATTGACACCGTTGTTGATGTGACTTCCATTACTCTGTCTGCTAACGTCGCTGTAGTTTAGAGCGAGGGACTTTCAGACGCCGCCACCACCATTTGAACATTCGTTGCAGGCGTTCTAGGAACAGTTGCCGAAGAATAGAGTCGTCCATCGCCGATTTTTTGGATTCCAGGAGTTGCTGCCTATGGCACAGTAAATGTCTCGGTTTTCGGTCGCCCAGCTCTTCGGCGGTAAGGAGTTACTGCAGTCGTCGTTGCTCGTTTGCGGACAAACGTTTGGCCAACTGCTCACGGAGGACATCGTACGGGTTTTTCCTCGGCGGGTTGATCAAGAGGTTGCGCACTTCCGTCGCTTGCTCAGGGTTGAGAGATCCGATAACGTAGAAAAACTTCGTTTGTTGTGTAGTGATCCCCCGCGTCATAAATTGAGCCTCCACCTGCGCGAACCAAAGCTCGTCGTCAGCGGGTCAGAATGGCGGCAGCTTGATCGCCGCGGCTGCCACCATACATTGGATGTTGCCGTATATTGCATCGCGTTGTGTTGGATCGACCGACATTGCTTCGAATCGTTTTCTACCGTTTGATCACAGGAACTGGAACGATTGTCTTCGTTTGAATGATTTGATGGTGGGATCGAACTTCTTGATACGTTTGGGAGATCGAATGGATTGACCTTATAGGGAATTGAATGCCTTGAGTCGACTTAATTGCCCAGTTGGCAGATTTATCAAGAAGTGATGTCCAGTGACCATTCCATGCGAAAATTTAAAGGAATGTAAGCCGTAACGCAAAGCAAATTATATCGTACGGTCGCGTTAAGAAAACAATCTGATTACTGGCGTTAAAGAAAACGTCTGGTTCACCAACGAAGTGCGTTAAAAGAAAACACGAACGAATGATTTATTTCAGTTATGTTACAGTTATATATACACGAGGTTAATTTGCATACACACAGACGAGTGATTTGCATAAATGTCGTAGGCGGACTGTTTCGTCCGGATAAAATCATGCTTCTGACTTCGCGGTCGCCACACAACTAGCAATATTCGAACAAAAGTAGTTATTTTCATGCTAAACGATGTCAGCAGAAAATCTAGTAATGCTCACTATATTTCAGTAAATACTTACATCTTTCGATGTGTATTTCGGCTTCGCATGTACTCCGTGTGGTCTCCAGGAGATCACTAGGCATAAAATAACTTCTAACCAAATTAAAACCATATTTTTTGTATTTTTTAAAAATTTTATTCATCTATATTAATAGGTAAATCGCATCGTCTGTGTACAGCACTTTCGTGAGAATATAATAATATCTACAAGGTACTCGGGTCCACCTCGCGTATATATACATATAAAAAAACATATACTCGCGCACATAAAGCCGATTATAAATATATATTAAGATTACAGATATATGATAAATATATCTCAGATTCCAGAAATGAAACTAGGTTCATCGCTGGCCATTTCTTATCAGGCCAGGAACCAGAACTGTGGTAGTTTCCGCCACCTTATTTGGAGCCAGAAAAGGTATTAAATACTTCGAATAGAACGCTAAAACACTGCTTTGACGATTTTGTTCGCTTTAAACCATTGGATGGAATATTAATTGCTAAATGGCAACACAAAAAACAGTCTGATTTGTTCAAGTAATCTATAATTGATTCTCTATAAATAACAAATTTTATTGTTTCATTGCTGCTTTTTAGATGACACAATTTTCTATTTCCAGGAAATTATGATTTAGAAACAAAAGCTGTATATATTCGGACTACCGGCCGCAGTTTGGTTGAAGATATTCAGCTCAATTGCTACTATTTAATTGCTAACTTTTAGGTAGTCTCCTTTAAGCAACATACTTATGATATTCTTGGTAGAATTTTAATCACTGCAAGGTTGAGCTGTAAAAGTCCATCTTTTCATTGTTTATGACCCAATGAAATACCGGATTCAAAAAATTTTAACAAGATGTTTGCATTTTTATGTAACGAAGTATATATATGGTGAATAATGTAATTTACTGCTTTAGAGTTGGAATGTTATATCTCACAACGGCCATGCAGTTGCATGTTTGAAGATAGTCTTTTGGGCGTTTTAGCTGTGTCTTGACTTTGCACCAACGATCTACTTTCCTTTAGTATTATATAAAACTTAACCGTCTTACCGTCTTATACGCCGTTTCTTTTCGTTTATGTACCTAATTTGGAATGCTAATATATTGATTTACCTGTGCTAGAATCAAGAAAGAAGAGGCATATGAACCATTCATGTTTCTGCTCCGTAGCCAAAGGCCACATGAATATTTGACACTGCTTTCAATTCCCCTGATTTGCTGCTTCATTTAATGTTTTACTGTGTCCAGCTACAAAAAAGTTTTCTCTACTGCCTAAATATCAGAACCTGCCGCAAATCTATTTTCACATTGCAGTCATAACGTAATAAAGACCCAAGCGTTTCTCAAAATAACTCTGTGCACTGCACTCTTGGTATAGCTCCAATTACACTTTTGTAGCCACGATCGGTGTGTCATCAAATCTCTTTCTGTTTTACAACTTAGAAAAGTCTACTTTGACGAAGATCGATATTAAATTAGAATTAAAATTGCAGTTTTACGTTTCGAGAGAATTGACAAACCTCTCTAAGTTTACGATCGGTTAATGTAGATAGTTACTAATATTTCGCTAACTTAGTAGACAGCTAATTGTGTCCAGTGCAATCAAATAAAGATAGAAAGACTAATATTGCCGGAACGCCAAGTCCTTTATTCGCCTTTACATTCAGATCATAGGTGTCGAAGACCCTTCGACTTAGGAGGTAATATCGGCGGAGGGGAGGTCATCGGTAAGGAGGTCTGCAGGGGAGTATTCAATATATCTTTCCCCCACCCCGGACGTTTTGCCAATTTTACCTCAATTTTCACCAATTTTAACCCAATTTTTTCCGATTTTTGCCACACTTTTTGCTAATTTTTGTTTATATTTTCTCGCGCCTTCGGTAGCTTGTAGTAGGGCGGTTGGAGATTCCAGGGTATAAGGGTAAATGTGGCTTGGGGGAGGCCTAACCCTTAAAGGGAGACAGTTCCTTTTTGTTGAATACCCAGACAATTTCCAAATACTGCCATGCACCTTTTGTTTTGAAAACAAGATTAAATTCGCAAAAGAATGATCATGATCAGTAGAAAATCTTCGTAGCGATAAAAGAAAATTTTCTTTTGATAACCAGAACATCAGGATCTTTAGAAAGTTCATTTGACTTAAGAATTGAAAGCTGTAAATCACTGCTTGTGGAAACTTAAATATGTAGATAAATGTTTTCACCATTATGCTAAACACAATCCATGTTAAGATATTATACATGCCTATCCACCTGTCCCTGAGCTATAGCTATTGTTGTGACCAAACTTTCCATTACCGCGGTAACTAAGAGAGAGAATAATTTATTTCGAGACAAAATGAATTTATTTAATAATATAAAATAAATTTTTGTTTTATCGTGGTGTGGCAGATTTTGAAAAAAGTTATTCGGTTCATGGAATAGCGCCCTAGCCTTGTATGTACATACAAAAATTTTCAGATGTCCACGGAGTATAACGTCCGAGAATTACAAACGCCCGAAAACGCCGTGCAACTAATTGTGCACCTACTGGGTAACCCAACGGTGATGAGTTCTATCCCTGTTGACAGGCTTCAACTGTACAGGTTTCAATTAACGCCTGCATCATAATGACTAGCAGTAATATTTTATATTTGTAACGCAAATTTCGTGTGATAACAAAAAGATACGAGAACATAAAATGTGTGATGCTAAAAGCATATGCACCGTCGCACTGAGCAACAAAAGTCGAACAATCGCCATTATTACGTGTGAAACACAACAAGTTTATGACATAAAAAATAGTCGAAATATAATTTCAGAATTCAGTATTTAGATTTAGTTATCCATCCAGTCCACGTTTGTATTCCAAAATTTGCTGCTTTGCTTTAGTTCGATTAGTTTGCGGTGGATGCGTTGCTATAGTTGTTACCAAAAATTGGGTAAATATTTGTGTTTCAAATTATATATCTATATTCATAAATAAATATATGCATAATATATATATATATATATAAAACATATTCATATATGAAATATACGCAAATATTCATAGGTATATATATTTCTATAAAATTATATATACCTATATATATTTCTGTTAAATATGTGTGTACAACCATGTACAGATACTGATATATCACAGAATGATTTGGATCCAGTTACAGAGTTATACATTTTTAACTAACATATTTTGCTGAAATTACAGGAAAATTGGATAAAGTTAAAACACAGATTAATAATAACAATAACAATTGAGTAGCTTATTCACTGACTAGCTTATGCTTTAACCCTTCCATGCCGGAATTAATTTGTCTATCATGCAATGTTTGACAAACTCAAGCCTGCGCCAGGGATCGAACCCGGAAAGTACGGGTGAAACTTGTCTGCGCAAACCATTGAGCTATCTGGGAGCTGTTGCTCGGTTCCTTAAAGAACCTCACATCGTGAACGAATAACATCGCACGTTCAAACGTATGATATACGACCACCTCCGGTGTAGCTACTTTGACCCTAACATGAAGGCAAGGCCTGATGACATACGGAATACGCCGCATATATCGTGCAACTGCACTGTGTCGATTTAGTTATGAACGTAATATCTTTAAATTTTGAATACTATATCAAAAATTGCTTTTTTCCGCATAAGTATATCATGAATGCGGTGTCATATTTCATATTGCTTACTTGTCGTTATACTATAGTACTTTATGGAAACATTAAGCTTTTCTGTGCTTGTTAAGCATACAAATTCAGAACGCCTGTAGTATTTGGCACAAAGTCAGTTCTCGCGTAAGTATAGTGTGTGAAATCTCAATAGACGCAATTTTACCGATAAAATGATTGTTGATGCACTAAAAACACGTTGTATACATTAAATATTTGGACTAGTATACCGAAGCACCTTGGCAGGCGAATTTCTAACTACCGTGAAAATTGGATTAGACAAAGTTACACAGAAAAGGCAAAAAGAAAATCGATCCTGAGAACCTAATAGCAATAACTATGTTATAACAACCGTAATTTGTCAGGAAAATAGCTAAGATTACTCCAAAAACGGACGATCAAGCTACTGCAAAACGGCAGTTAGACAGTTGTTGGTATCCTGTTTGATTTAACGGTAGCCAAACGTGGTAAAAGGCACAATTGTGGAAAATATTATTATGAGATATTGTAAGGACATTGGTTTAAGTAAAAATGGTCTATTTTATAGAATTTAGTGCACCAAGGCCCAACAGTATTTGGAAGTAAAATAATTCAAATTTTAGAAAATTTACGAAGAAACGTATTGGCCATATAATTGCAGACTGAGCTATTAACACTTTCAGAAACAACTTTTAATAGAGGTTACAAAATTGAAAGTTTTCCACAAATATATTTTTCCTACGTGTCTTGATTCGTCTGCTTCACCAATGATTGCGTCAAATTTTATTCCTTTGGATATATTTCAGTAAGATGGAAAACACTAGTTTATGCATTATATCATTAGATAATTCTAGGCGCAGGTCTTTGCTCATATTGGGCCAGGAACGTCGCAACAAAAGCGTTGCTGAATGTCACCCACTGATTGTTTGATTAACTAACCAAATGAATGTGACGGTTGGAAAATTTTTACAGTTATAAATTGGGGCACCACTTAACACTTGCTGTACACGATCATGAATGTCCCCGTGGCTGTACCACTTTATCGCACGATGAGATGATTGTTCCATAAAATTGTCAAAAGTGTCGGGATATATTATGCATGTGCCCCAATAATGTGTTAAATTTTTGACACAATATTGTGAACAACTCTTTCATGCATGAAATAATGAGTATTTCCTGTAATGTTGAATAAAATGTCGTCGCTTGGATTAATAATAGCACCTTGATCGTGTTGAGGCGATTCTCGTACGCTAGCCATATATTCTAGCTGAAGCAATTGAGCGATTCCTCATACGATTCCTCACACAACAACGCACATTCAAATTTACAACTTAACAAATTCGCGCTGCAATGTACGTTAATATGCGCATAGAAAGTTTATAACCTGAAATGTGTGCCCAATGGGAGTAATTGAAATACAGGCCACGTAGTTTATAATATTCAAATAAAAAGTTTTCGCAAATGAAAACAAATCGAAGCAATAAATATTAAAATATGACTATTATGAGGCAACATCAGCAGTATCGATGTGCATGCTAGTTTAATAGTGAATTGCATTAAATTCATAACAGCCTGTGTATTCTAATGAACGTTTCATTCAAAATATATAAATTCTTTTCTCCGCTGCCTGAGGCCCGACTGGTAAAACCTTCAATGCCCCATTTCGTTTAAACTTGTGATTGTTCAAAAAATTGTAGTTGACTGCTTCAAACACATAGTTTTCTTTGCATAACTATAGAAAATTCTAAATCGACATTAAGACCCTAAATTTTTGAAAATTTTATGGTTTTATGATGGAAACTATGAAATATTAAAAACTATAAAATAAATGGGTCTTTCCTAGAAAACCCCCGCCAGTCATAACTTTTGAACGGTCAAAGATACAGAGCTGATTTTGGTACCAATCGATTGAAATGGATGAGGCGGTTCAGAAAATACTCATTTTACACACATCCCTGACAATTTTTTTCGATTTTTGAAGTCGAATGGTCCCTTTGGGAACCCGAAATATTTTTCCTTCGGAATATGGTCACGTTGGGCTACCTTCGACTCAGCTTGATGAGAGATCTACTGGTATGTAGTTTATTGAAATCTACACCATCGTTAGAAAATAATTATGAGAGCCCAAGTAACCTTGAAGGGCGGTACGTTATAACGTTAGAAAAAATAGCACCTTAGAGCAGGAGGTTCGGTGGGCGGCTACCCTCAACTTAGGCTTAGGCCTAGTGTATGTCTCATATAAGGACCTTAGTTTAGGCTAAGACCAAGGTTTAGGCTTAGTATATCGAGAACGGCATGGCCTGCATGTTATTTCCGCCGCTTAAGGTTACAAAGGGTTACTTTGGGCCATCATAATTTTTTAGCGGTGGCGTATATTTCAAACCAGTAAATTTCTCTCATCAAGGCGAGTCGAACGGTACCCCACATAACCATATTCTGAAGGAAACATATTTAGGTTAACAAAGGAGGACCATTGTGATCTCAAAAAATCGAAAAGATTCTCAGGGATGTTGGCAAAATGAGCATTTTCTGAACTGACCCATCCAGCCGAATCGACTGGTAGCAAAATCATATAGCTGTGTATCTTCGACCGTTCAAAAGTTATAACTTGCGAAGGTCTTCTAGGAAAGACAGAAATAAATCTAATTTGTTTCCATTTTTTACGTTACAGGAACTAATAACATTAGGTACACACCGTGATACCAAAAACAAAATTCGGCAAAATTTGATTTGATGCTACAAATCCATAGCACAAGCGTTTGTGTTGCTCACATGTCATAAATTTGTATAAGCGAGGTTTAGATACGATCGGAAATTCTTTATAGGCTACTAAAGACTGATATATTCTAAGCGACCCAAGCGACAACATTCCAATTAGCGTCGACACTCCTTGAAAATATCATTTTTTATAATGTAAATTGCTTAAAGTTTCTTTGAAAAGATGGGCATCAAGACGTGTACCAATAAATTTTTATTCCTAAGTGAAAGAGACAAGTACTGGTTAAGACCAAAAGAATTTGACGAAAAGATGGGTTGTTCGATCTCAGCTTGCCATCCACGGCTATAAATCGGAGGCTTTTAAACTCCTATATGTAAAACAACACGTGACTCAGTATCGTAGCTACAAACGATAAAAATTTAGCAAATTTAAAAGCTTTATAACGTAGCCATGAAAATATGATTTTTCAGAGAGCACGGGTCGAGAGGTTGAGCTAGAATCAGTTTCAAACCGCACCAGCTCACCTCAAGACAAAAATTTAGAGTCCTCGCCAACGCCCATACGATTTGCCGTTTTTGAGTTATGAGTGTTACCGAATTTATCGTATAATTAAATATCGTATGGTCAAATTACTGCCATTTAGTTAGTTTATATTTAAATGACACAAGGTCCGACTACAGATGGTAGGTGGGAAAGCTTTTCAATAACAACAACTCTTTTTATTCGAGGCAACAATCCAATTTTAATTTCGTCAATAACCCTGAATGTTATATGTGAACCAATGGTCCATCTTAAATTTCATTTTAGAAACATAAGATATCTTAGCTACATTGCTGATGCATGTAACGGTTTGAGCGCAGCATCAAGGTGTAAAAATAAATCCATATTTAGTCTACCTCAACAAAAGCGTAAAACTGAACACTGTGCAAAATCATATATGTACTTCTGTGATGAGCGAACCTTAAAGTTCTGACTCACTTTAGCTGCGTTGAACTTCTAAACAACCTATAATGGTATATTGTTAAGCAGGAATTTGTTGAGTCATCGGTACTTATTGGTATAGTTAATGTGTACAAAATTTGTAAAAAAATACTTCGCGAATTCCGTTATAATAATTGTCAACAAAATATTTACCGTTGGTTCTCAAACAAAAAAGATTAAAAAAAAACTTTGACAGTTCTGTTAGACAATGCATGATTTGGCGCCACGCTTTATTGGAACTATGACTCGGTTATGTTTTGAATCAGACCATGGTCAAAATGTAAAGTTTAGCTTAATTAAACAAACATTGTAAGTATATATTGGCATATGGGTATCGTGCATATCTTAAAATTAGTATTAATATGCTAAGCCCAAACACCAGCTGTGCGGCTTCGCCATTGTAGTTTTTACTTGCGTTCCCATAATTGGTGTTGAGGATGCCATATTTACTATTATTTCAAGTTTACGTACCATAAATTCAATTTTCAATTAAACATTTGAAATATTTAAGCATTTCAAAGGTCAAAACTTTTATGTTAATCGAAAAGCAGTCAATGTATGATGTGTTAAACAGCCTCTACCATGTTACTATCCTAGCCAAAAACAATAAGGTGGCTTCGTTCGTGATTACTGAACCAGAGTTTCCTTATTATTCAATCTTAAAAAACGACAAACAAGTTTTTCCATTAAATCTTTTGAACATCCGAAACCAACAAAGCATACGTACATATTTTTAATCTTCCGCGCACAAACTTGACGTTTACGACAATTTGCTTGGCTTTGTTTTCTACCAATCGTTCTTTACAGTCTTGTCGGGCACCAAGTACTTTTAGCATTAATCGCCCGAATTAATACAATCAGCAACATTGTTCTGAGCGCAAACCATCGTGGTATTCAAACGTTACCATAACCCTTTGTGTACAAGCCTAGTAAACGTTGTTTCTGCTCATGGAACTTTACTGAGTCAAACAAGCATTGTTGTGATTTGATATTCGATGTCTTCCCTTTCCAGTTTCTATTTCGAATGATGTGGAACAACTTCTTTAATGACTTAACAACTATAGATTGTTAGCAAAATATTTGAGAATCCAGCACTTATGACAAACCGCCTGTGGCCTTCTAAACAAACAAAAAGAATGTGAAATATCTTTCTGTGGTTGTCTTTGGTAAGTTAGTTCGGTAGAAAACAATGAAAAACTTATATTGATTGTTATATATTACTATTCAAAAATTTATACTTACTAAACACAATATTTTGGATTCTGAAGAGCAACCAACGCCTTTTTAACTACTTTTGGTATGTGAATAGTTTTGTACTCCACAAACAAGCCAGGGGTAGATTCTGTTCCAGCAAGCTTAACCCTTTCATGCCCAACTCTGCCAATTGGCATTAGCGCATTGTAACGCATTTCAACGATGCATCTCGTGTTGCGTTTGTTTACACGCGCGTTGTTATTCGCTCACTGTGGGTGGTTTCTTAAGAGATCCAGCCACAAATCCCTCTAAGCTCAGTGGTTTCCGGACTCCAATCTCACCGATGCTATGGATTTTCTATCCTTGGCGCCGGCTTGAGATTGTCAAACATTGCACGAAAGTCAAACTAGATCGGGCGTTAAAGGATTAATGGGATACTACTATAAATATTTTGAGGTTAGCCCGAGAAAAAAACACCGCTGTATTGTACTATATATAAACATGCATGCTCATAGGGGTAGGCAGTTACCTCTCCTGAAGCTCTGACCCCCACCCCAAACCGGGCTACCCCTGACAGGTCACCCGACTCCCTTGAGGCGCCGAACACATATGTGCGTCTCGCGTCGCTCAAGGCGCCGCGCCATCCCTCCGCCCCGGGGGGAACTGGACACAGCATGGGATTTCGAATTTTACTCCATTCACGTTTCTAAAACTATGACAAAGTGTCACCCATTCTACAAAGTTTTGGATTGATGGCAATAGATTAATCTGGTCGTTGATTTCTTAGAACTATTCCTCTACATATTTAAATAGCCTTCTGTTGTAGAGTGAATTTTAAATAAACGTAAACGTTTTATTATAAAGCGACATATTGTTTGTATTAATTGCGGTGTTTAAATTCAGATAGCGTGAATTTGAATGCGGAGATTAATTACCTTTCGGTGCATATAGAGATACTTCTATCAAAACTTGGCGCAGTGGCATTGTGCAGACTTGCTGAACTTAAATTCCCATGTTTAACTTAAAGTCTGCATAAGTATAATATTAATAAATAATAACTGCGAACAAATATAACGCTATTCAATTTTTGAATTCATTGTGCGTTATTGGTTCTTTGATGCACGATCAAAGGTAGTTGCATATATTTTGCGATTTCATACACGATTATGTGCGTGATAATTAGGTTAATTAAAAAAACTAAAACTTTTTTATTAAAATTTCTTTTTATACAAATTTTTAAATAAATTTAAGGTCACTTTTAATTAAAGTTCAACGTCATTTTCACTGGAGATCAAATCCACGATTTCTCAAAAACCAAACATTTAGGGGAAGGCAAAAGCAACTTTTTGAATCTAGTTGCGTAGGCGTAGACTGTAGACTGTTCTTTTGTCCGGTGAGTTCAAATCTTAAAACGAATGGACCCGCGCAAATCCTGATATTACTTTATCTACAAGTATACGATTCGTGACTTGAGCAGCACTTACAGATGCAGCTTGTGATCACTTTTACAACTATGCATTGCAATTTAGTGATCAAGAAAACACCTATCTACGCAATTCCAATAGAGCTTTTGCTTCATGGTTTGATGCACTCGCAGACCAGTGCACAGTTAAGCTATGGAGCATGCATTTTATGAACATGTGAGATTAGCAAATGAACACGTGCGCCAATTGTGTTGGTACCTTACGAAGCCCATGTTCGCGATCGCTAAACTAGGTATTATTGATGACAATATTATGACCTGCTGTTTGTGATTTTGATAAATGAACAGCCATGGTATACGCACTTAATGAAATCACGGATAATTATCCGATTTTTCTAACTATCACAAATGTCTCGATTGCTCTAATTACCCCCACAGTTCCAACTGTACGATATATGTTCCAATTATCCTAATGGTACCAACTTTCCAACTTGTCATCGTTGTAAAAGTATCATGATTGTCTCCACTGTAATACTTGTATCGAATGTCCTGCAAGTGCTTTCATCACTCCAAATTGTCCCATTGTTCCAACTGTTCGACCTTCCTTGTTGTCCAAATGGTCAATATTGCCTAAATCTCCCAATTGTTCATACTATTTCAATTGTTGCCATTGTACACACTGTCTCAACAGCCCTAAAATGCCCTAACTGTTCTGATCGTATCAACTGTTGTAATTGTCCCAATTCTTCAGATTGTCTTAATTTTCAGACTGTTCCAAACAGCCCTGCATTGTCGAAACGTCGAGTCAAATTTATCTCATTTGCGTCGGTATATGAATCAAACTGACCTAGTAAACGAGCTAAATTTAACTGTGCTTTAGTCACCTCTGGCTGTGTGAAATCATATTACTACTGAAACAAAGATTGACTAACTTTCTGAATAAAAAAGTGACCGATTCAGGCAGAGCATGACTCCATTATAGTGCGCGAAGTAGGGATCGATTTTGACTCAGCCATTTTGGCAGTGTAATAAATGTTCCGATTGTCTTCTGTCATGTGTTCTGAACGTCCCAACTGTGCTACTTGTCCTGATTGTGCTAATTGTTGAAATTTTATCAATATCCCATTCGCCCAACTGCCCGAACCGCCATAATATTCTCCCAATTATCTCAAATGTTACAGTTATTCTGAGATTGTCCCAATTATCCAAGTAGTTTTAGTTAATCCAATGTCCCAAGAGTAGTGGTTATCTCGATCACCCAAATTGTCTCGATTGCTCCACCAACTGCGATATTTGCCTGATTGTCACATCTCAAATATCCTTACATAAAGTGAAGTGACAAACCATCAACATATCAAAACTAAATAGTACCTGCATTTAGAGGTAAATTTGAGTGTAAGTCTATGTGCACTGCGAAAATTTGGGTCAGGTTGGTCAAACCGTTAAAAAGTCACAGACAATAAAGAAATATTTATGGACACATTTAGGTTTGAAACTAGGAATTGTTTCGCCGATGCAAGATAACCGATAGCGATGCATACCACAAACGCATAAAGGCCGTTGATCAAATCCGGCAAGGCGTCCATAGTTGTTTGGTTTTTAAGTATAATTTTGCTAAATCTTTTATCAAAAGAAATTAACGAAAACCCGCCTATGCAATTGATTTGGCCGATTTACAGAAAACGTCTAGAAAGTGTTTAACCCTTTCATGCCCGAATTAATTTAAGTATCGTGCAATGTTTGAGAAACTCAAGCCTGCGCCAGGGATCGAACCCGAAACGTACGGCTGAAACTTGTGTACACAAACCGCTGAGCTATCTGAGAGCTGTTGCTCGGTTCCTTAAGGAACCTCACAATGCGAGCGAATAACAACGCACGTTCAAACGTACAATATACGACAAACTTAGTAAACACAACGAGTCGCAATGTGCGTTGGGTCCATTTGGACCTTACGGGCATGAGAGGGTTAGATAAACAATTGAGAGTTACTATATAAGGCCAACTTTTCCCCAACGAGGACAGCTCACCTTTATGTTCCACTATTGTGTTGACTGAGTTTGGCGTATAGGTTTTGTTTGGGCAGGCGTTTTATTATTACCTAGCTTTACAAAGTTCGTTAAGGAATCCAACATTAGCTCTTAGATAGCTGAGTAGTGGTATGCGTACATTTTTAGCCATACAAGCAGGATTCAATCACCGATTCCGGCTGAAAATTTTCGAACATGTCACAAATTTAACCGTTAATATTTTAATAAAAATTGATTGATATTGCCCGATGAAAATGGTATAGAGCATACATGGCGGCGGGGGGGGGGGGGGGGGGGGGTAGGGTGGTAACCTCCCCTGAGGTCCGGACGCCGCCGGGGCCGAAAATGTCTTCAAGTAAATGCTCAAGCAAATTTTTCCACAAATCTTTCAGATCGTAGGTACATGGCA
>JASANE010005476.1:0-87418 GCA_030248225.1 Trileptium ribeirensis | reverse complement strand
TTCCATTCTTTAAACCAGTTACGTATTGCTCTATCGCAAGCACCATTTCATAGAAACTTGTCAAATTTTCGCGAAACAATCTAGTTATTTTGTTGCAGCCGCCAAATGAGACATTTGTTTTTATCAAACGCATATAATTACGTTTAGCAATTGCAGATATTTTTTGCTTCATAGGGCAAGTAATAGATAATGCGCAAAGACGGTCCGTCCGCTGTTATTGTCCTTAAGTTATTTCACTTCCTGCTTGTTCTTTCGGGCTTATGTTTTTTTAAAAAAAAAAAAAAAAAAAAAAAAAAAGCGAAAGTAGGTATACGCTGCGTAAATTCGTAGTCGCGACATCAGTTACGATCGCAGTGGGAACTCTTTTGTGATTATACTATGAACTAACCATAACCATTTTAATCCTTTTACGTCCGAAATTTGCATTTAGATTAAGGCGATGAAGAACAATAGTTATCAGTCACCGCGGGAGGTGGAATACAGAACCCTCGGGTTAGAAATCGCTAAGTATTTTAGGACCTATTACTCTGATCCTTAGCGCTTATCTCGAAAAGCGAGCGAAAGCCTGACTTTAATATCTAACATTTAATCACAAAACAGTATAAAGAATGATTTTTTTAGGCTAAGTATGTCTTTAAAGTTTGGCCTGCTAAAATATCCGTCAAAGATCGTTCCCTAAATTTTGATCTAAATATCTAGTATTCCGAGTGCAATTAAAATAATTATGTACGTTAAATATCTTTTAAGCATCTTTTTTATGTTTATTTGTCTGCAAATGTTTCTTATGTTTTCGACTGTAACTATTTAATAATTTTCCGATCTTAAACTATTCACATCCAAGCTTCGAACTTTTAGTTACACTTCACTTTCACTATGGCTTAACCGGAAATGTCGTTTCAAACATTTATTCTTTGCCGTGATCAAGATGGCCATAAATCAATCTTATACAACATCATAAAAATATATATCGATAGGGAAGTGGCATACAGTGTTCACTTTTAAATTATTCTCCCTTCAGAACCCGCACCCTCTCTTCGTACCCGGCGCCGGTGCCATCTACTCCCGAAGCCAGAGTTATCTTGGGCACCTATGCCGTAATATCGCTTAGCTCAAGTAAAGTTGTTTTCAACCGCGTTTAGTGCGGGCCGGATTCATCATTTTTATGGGATAAGTCTAGCGATCCGATATGCACACATCAAAAACCCCATCTCCCTGCGGGGTAAACTCGCTGTGACCTGTTTACGAATCAATCGAAACTAATCGTTCCAAAAGTTTTGTGAATTTAGTCAAATTTGGTTATAAAACCAGAAAATTTAATTGCCAAAATACCGTGCTGATATAACAGATAACATTTGGGAGGTGGGGGATGGACGGAATCTGGAGACTAGATAGCGAGCCTGTGCGTGTAGGCAAAATAGGGGAATAAGAAGGTAAAGAAAAGGCGGCGTAAACTGAGCTAAATAAATTGGTAAAGGAACATGATAATAGATCAATAACCAAAGTTTCAGAAGTTAAACAGAGCCTTTTAGGTTATCACCCCAGCCGAACATCGTTAGTTTTTGCAATACAACATAGACTGCATTACCAATTGGCTTATTCTGCCTGGAACCGATGTTGTGTTGTTTACTACGATCAGAACCGATATAAGCCGTTCGGATGTGGCAAGTGTTGGAAAAGTTCCAGTGTATCAGGTATTCCTAGAAGCTGTGATACTACCTTTGGTGTTACGTTGTGGCTAGAAATGTGAAGCCATAATGTAACCACAACAATAACCGTAACGACCTGAAGCATATTGATTTCTCAATGCGTGCGCTAGTAAATTAGTGTCATGTGCATTGCAAAATGTGCCCTTCCCCCACGATAAAAGCAATCAAACGCAAGTCTGTGCCAAATTACTTTATATAATATACTAACATGAGGAGTCAATTTCATATAGTATACAGCTTTTAATACTACACGCGGTGATTTTTTTAATCGTACAAGGAATGGCTTTTGAGAACGGTGTACATTTAAAAGTTTGTTTTCATAACCTGGAGAATCGATTAAGTGTAAATATTTCGGGCGTCCGGCCACCGCCATTGTCTTATCACTTTAAGCAATTCCCACTTAAGTATTATAACAAGCACTTCAAATACTTTAATGTATTTGTAAAAAGCAGCCGAATTAATGCGGTCGTTCACGTTATAATGTTCCGTTGTTTGGAAGATGTCTGGAGCCTTGTTCCATGCCGGGATGCGTGACCCTACCGTCTGGACAGTCAGGGTAATTTATCCATTCTGTAAATCCAATTGGCCAGGGTGTACGACACGCCCTTAGCTACTAAATCTTTTCTTTACAGTGTAGTACACACCTTTAGCTACCAATTCGGCCTGAATAACTATAACGGACACCACAGGTAGTTAATAGGATTTATTAGCAGACCTGTTGTGTACTTTTTTCCGGATTCCCGATATTTGTATGTAGGCCATATAAACGTTGATGAAATGATGCCACACACCGTCAATCATACTACAAGAACCTACTGTGTGCTTGACAATGTCAAGAATTTGGCGAGTATCCTTAGCTAGCTACCTTTAAAAAATTTCTAAAAACGTGGGGTTGTGTAAGACAGCTTGTTGTAGACAGTGTGCCTGACACAGTGTAGTGTACTCAGATTCCAATCTTATCGGACATTTCAGCTTGAACGCCGTATAATGTTTAGTGTCATCCAGAATTTTTAACATAGCGGTTATGTTTATGGAGCAAAGAAAAGTGTCCTACTGTGCAGTGCAACGTGAAAAAGAATAAAATATCTAATGCACTGACGGCTGTGACAACGACGGATGATCAAAACTGTCAGTGAATTGATTACCTTGGCGCTTTTTTCGACTTCCGTTACCATTGTTCTTCATATCACCTGCTATCATTTTATCAACCATATCGCTGTAGACTGATTGCTACAAAAACACTAACAAGCTTAGTTGACGAAAAGTGAACTGTGCTGAAAGATTTTCGTATATTATTGGAGTTACATTTTCTAAAGAAAAAGTATCACAGCAGCTCTTAGCGTAAGCAGTATAAGATTGAAAACCGTAACCAACCATCAAAAGCGGGATTAAACTTACCTAATCTTTGCATAAATCAGAAGACCTTAACTATTACAGTCAGAGCTTGTTCTGTGCCTTACAGGGTGTCCTATAGGTAAGTATAAACGTTTAAGCCCTTATAGCAAAATAATAACGTCGAATAGTGATTCCCAATTTTTACTACAGTAAATATCAAGTTTTAAGTTAATATTTTCCTGCATTACTTTCAATTTAACCACCAAACCGGTGACAATCACCATAATAATTCCCTACAAATGATCCTCAGAATCATGAGTTCGGCAAACATTTTGGCATTTGGGGTTCCACGGAGCACTTGCTTTTGGATAGACCAGCTAGCTAAGCATCCGAGGCTTGTTCGTGGAACACTCTTCAAACATTTATTGATGTAGTGGCGCGGAAAGCCTAAGGTAATTTTATACACAATAAAACTATAGTATTAGTAAAACAAAAATAAATCAATACAAACGGAAGCTTTAAAGATTTACACTTACTTATTGGAAACCCTATATTTACTATGATTTATATACATACAATGCTATAATATATAAAATCATATCACCATTTCTTGCAGTTATTATAAAGACTACCTGCGTATGGAGTTTTTTGCCAACAGTTGAATACCTTGAGTTGTTACGAATGTCAGCCCTGTCTAATTGCGCAATTGAATTCATTCCTACTTTGCGAAATAGATCAGGTGCATGCATGTGCATACGGGTGCAGGGGTATTAATATCCCGAGCCTCGGACACGCCTCGGGCCATCATCGGTCTCACCCGGGGTGTACCGTGATCTCCTGATGTTCCGCACTCCTCCCCCGAAAGTGCCATGCGTGGAAGAATTGTTACATCTTTTTTTACAGTCAAGAGTCATGCAAATGCTTTCAGCGCCTGAATCAGATCAAAATTTTGTTATAATATGTCGTGTCTGAACGGAAGGGCTAATATTTATTCAACCTCGCACAATGTATGTAAACGAGAACGCAAAAGAATAATATTGATATCAGCATTTTCGTGATGATAAACATTTTTAAATATAAATGCAGAACGGTGGTGAAAACAAATTAAGGCATATTGACATGAAACATTTATGGCATCTATGTAGTTAAATAATCGACTAATGCTTCCTGAAATCACATTGACCATTTTCAGAAGGAATTAAGATAACATTTAAATCAAAAGTGGTGTGAAGCTTCTTCAAACATTTAACGAGCAAATTGATTGATTTGTTTTGGCACGAAGTCGATTTTCTATTATTGTAACAGCATATTATATAAAAGGTCTGCGATCCAACTGTGTCACGATTTAATAGTTTCAAATATTTGTATGCACCGTTTGTACGGTTTACTTGTTCGGACTCGTGATATTTAACAGTTACGCTTTTTTAACTTATTCAAAACCGTTACACGGAATCCTGAATGCACCGCAAACAGTGCTACAACTATTACTTGTATTCACTACAATCGGTGCCTTAATGTGTTACGGCTATGTTAAGTTATAACTTGTTTTTGTGACACGGGAATAATAAAAATAACGACTTTTTTAAGCGAAATCATGGTTTTACGTGTAACTGGGCCCACGCAAGTGTAGCTACAGATATTTTTATTATCAATCTCATCCATAAGTATAATATTGCAATGCACCTATTCTGGGGTTTTAATCAATGATTAGTGTTACTGCATACCTGAATACCATGTTTTCTCCAAATCCTGAGAAACAATGAGCGAAACTTCAAAAATATGAATACCATATATATTCTATGTCAGCCTATACTTGACATATGAATTTGGTATTTCATCTACGTTTGACTTCTAATCGAAGGGAAGATAGTCATGGAAATATAAAACTTCAGCTTATATTGATTAACTCAGTTGTCTTAGCACCAGAGGTTAACACGTCTCAACTATGTCAATACCTCTCTTATAAGTTAAAAATACGCACCGATCGAGCGAGTGGCGCTTACAAACACCTTTGAATACCTAACACTTCCGTAGACTAACCAATGCTACAACTTCGGGCACCTTTGCTCCGAACTTTTTCTTCACCGGATTCAAGCTGCATATTGTAACCGCTGGAAAAGGCACGTTGCCCGAACAATATCTAAATCAAAATGTTAAGATATCATGCTTTAAAATAATGTCATATCAGCAATACACTGTATTTAATCGAAGCGGTTTAGCGCTTTCATCCAAGAATCTTGCCACAGCTAAAATATAACTAAATATATTCAAACCATTTAAATGTTATCTCAACATAACAGCCAGTATATCTCAACATGACGCGGAATTAAAATATTTTAAATACTACGCTGGAGCAAACCGATGAAGCAACATTCATAGTTTCAACCGTTGACTCAAACCGTTTATACTTTTGAAACAATGCGGAACGAATAAAAGCAACAAACACCCAATGCAGCAACGAACACCAATGACCACGCAATCTTCCGCGGTTTGTCATCAGCATCGATGGCCGTTGCCGATCCATGGGTGCTCGAAGCGATCATGTTGCTATACCACCAGGTTTAGAAGATTTACATTTTGACGTTATATACAGATAATTGTAATAGTTTATTCAATTTGGCATCTGAATGACAATGTTTTCTATTATAATATACAGGCAGTGTTTTATGCCGTCATTTCTGTTCTAGAAAGTAGTATTCTAAGCAAAAATCTATCGTTTACAAGCTGGAATGTGCTAGTCTTATTTTTGTAGCCCACGTGGTATTCAGTTAATTGGAATGCACAGTTTGACAGGGTCAAGGAACAACCTGAATACCTTTATGCTTGAATTTTATCTGTGAGTGCTTATTCCACCTTAGTTTCACCCCATATTTTGCTATGCCGAAGGTAACACATACATAACACACACAAAACAACATATACTTACGTTATTAGTACACCAATACGCCGATTGAAATTGTTCGTAATTACGCGAGTAGCTTGCGCCACCGATTGCAGAAAATGAATTGCCTAAGCTTAGCGCACGTGAGCTTAAATAAACTTTTTGTCCCGGACCAGAAACCTAGAAGATTCTCTAACCCGCGGTTTATACAGTTAAGACCGAGAAATTCTTGGAATTATGGAATTCTCTCTCAAACTTAAATTTTTTATTTTGTGTTAGAGAATAAGTTTTTACGAAATTCGCGTAATCCCTAACTCATAACAAATTTCGGAAAATCCAGGAGAAACACACTTAGATATCCGCTAATGTAAGTGTAATGATTAAGGCACCCAGGGCTTACACTCAAATCCGATAGGTAATGAAAACTATAGCCCTGGCACACAAACTACAAAGTTGTATATTATTTTAAACTCTCCCAAAGTTATAATTTCAAGAACTACATAGAATTCGTATTACTACAAATGGCCTAGGGGATGAGGTCCGTAACTCCTTAACGGGTGGGCCAAATGATGCCAAATTTGGTATGTATAATCTACAACATGCCCTATGACATTTGGCATCAAAATGCACAAATCATCCCCCTTATCCACTTTAACTCCATTTCTGTTGTTCTTGAAAATTCTATTGTAATGTGCTGGGGAAATTTTTAGCTCAAAACTAATGTAATTCCAAAGCAAATGTATATATTACACACACTTCACACATAATGCACAAACAATTCATACTACACACTTTCATATGCAAAATTACACACATTATAAACGATTCACATGAACTGAACAAAACAAACAATTACACATGAATTATCCCGTCATAAACACATGAATGTAATGAATAAATTACACAACACATACATAAATACACACATGATAAACAGATGACGCAAGGCCTGCATTTTCCCAGCGGAATAGTTTACACGATAGTTCATGACTTATAGCGGTTATAGGCACGACATAGGACAATATCAAATCAAATAAAATAAATTCCCTCATGTGAAGTGAAGTTACGGGCTTCGGCTCGTCGTATTTCGGGTCCACGACTTGATACATCCTCCAGCTTCACATGAGGTAATTTGTTCCCGAAGCCATAGATCGTTACATTTACTAGGGGTACCAAACCTTCGGCAAATTTTGGTCGCTAATGCAATCATGGTGAAGAGCGTCGTGCTGTTGTCTAAAGCCATTATCGCCTGTTGCAATTGCCACATCATATTGTCGATTTTAGTACACAGTAAATCATTTGAATTTTAACAAAATACGTTGTGTAGCATGCGTTTATTACGGCATTGATGAATTGAAAACATAAATTTTGCTTTAAGAGTATATAAAACCCCTGGTCATTCTACAATCGGTGCCTATACTCGATGGCGATGACGGTAAGATAAAATGACACGCCAAATTCATTGGTTGCATCGAGGAGTCATTAGGATCGATGATGTCTTTAAAGCAAGCTTATAAATCAACTACGAGTGTTATTGTTATTATAATCGCATCGGAAGGTAGATATAGTGCTAGCCAATAAAATCCATGCATCCCAAGCACACCACCAGTGGGTTAGAGTAGGTCGTATCAGGCGACATTATTAAATAACCTTAGGTGTAAAGAGTTCAAATCGATACATGAAGCTCAGTCTCACCTCATGTCTTACTAAGTACACAGAAAGGTAATATGGTCAGGCCAATGCTGAGGCTGATATAACTGCTCACATATATCGGTGCTACTTCTCTCAATATTAATAGCTGATTTCTACCCTAAACTGATCAGACTACAAACAAGTCTTTTTCGGTGGATAACGCTCGCATTATGAAGTTTACAAAAATATCATACTTATAGATTCCCAGTAAAGTTTTGTTTACTTTCCGACGTTATCTGATTTAATCAGGGTACGATCATGCAAAATATATCTCATTATTATTCTAAAGGCGACAAGGTTCATGCGGGTTTACAGCGTAAGAACTAGCATAATCCCAGTTAGACAATAGCAACAAATACATTTGGTGACAGTAGTATCTTATTTGCCTTAGTTTTCAAAGGTTATTGCTTATACTTTGTCTAGGCTTTACGGTCAGTGCATAGAAAAGAACCATTTCCTAAAGCCACATGTGTTTGGGTATAGGGCGTTCTGCTGGATGGATACGCAAAACAAATAGATGACAGCTAATCGGAAAAAAACTGAGACAAAAGACAAGCACTGAGGCTATTATGGTCAAGGTACTAAGTCTATGTCGCCACAGTCTAACACAAAGTTTCAAGTATTTCATTATCCGAACTCAGCTACACATAACATGTTTTGCAAAATTCTTTTATAGAGATATTATAGAGATATTATTGAGCTTTCTGTTGCCAGTTAATAGCCTAAATCAGATGCAGACGTCCCAACACCGATTAAGTATACTAATCTGATGGCATAGTGAATTGCTATTGTTCCTTACATTAGACCCTATATTTAATAGTGTTGTACAAACAATAAACATGGTATGTAAACTTCGAACTATTTAAAATATTTGCACGCCAAGCTCCATAGGCGTCTTTCATTTCTTCAACAGTTTTTGATATAATAAGTTAATGTCACCGGTAATTAAGCCCGCTCGCCAAAGGCATTAGTCCTATGGCAGTCGAAACTGTCGAGCCCAATCAAACCCTGAAGAGGAAACAAACCGTGTTAGAATTCAGCTTTCAATTATATGCATAATGGAATCCCCAATTGTCACAATCTTCTGCAAAACTTTCTTACAAACTCTTGCTCTAATTCATTACCAAATACGCAGATTAATCGTTGGGTTGAAAGGCGCAGTATCGCTGTGAAATATAGGCCAGTAACAACGAAATTGCATACTGGACACTAGCTAATTAAACTAAAAATTAAAATAGTTTTGACATTTAAAATAGCTGCTAGGAAATGTGAGCTTTGAAGATGCGCTGGTAACTTCTTGAATGTATACAAAACAGCTTGTCACGGTTACAGCCACATTCCTTGCAGCTTGGACAATTTAGTATACGAGATTATCACAATTCAGCTAAAACAGGATCAGCGCAGGATTCATTGGTTGCCAATGTGTAAGGTTTCCAATCCAATGTTTAATATGCATACCGGAAGCTCGACCAAGACCTGAGCCAATAAATGCAAACTTCGAAATTAAATAAAAACGTATGTAAACCGTGAAAGATTATAAAAACCGCTGTTTTGTATCTTAAATCCTCGATATTGAAAATGACATGTCATATGTCGACACACCAGCCAATCATTGTTCAACACAAGTCACATAACTTGTTTTATCTATAACCTGAGCCACCGACTAACAAATACGTTATATGGTGCCTACTTCGTTCAGTTACGTATTGCTCAGTCGGTGGCTAGGGTTATAGATAAAACAAGTTATGTGACTTGTGTTGAACAATGATTGGCTGGTGTGTCGACATATAAAGTACCTCGTTTTCAATATCAGAGATTTAAGATACAAAACAGCGGTTTTTATAATCTTTCACGGTTTACATAGTTTTTATTTAATTTCGAAGTTTGCATTTATTGGCTCAGGTCTTGGTCGAGCTTCCGGTATGCATATTAAACATTGGATTGGAAACCTTACACATTGGCAACCAATGAATCCTGCGCTGATCCTGTTTTAGCTGAATTGTGATAATCTCGTATACTAAATTGTCCAAGCTGCAAGGAATGTGGCTGTAACCGTGACAAGCTGTTTTGTATTCATTCAAGAAGTTACCAGCGCATCTTCAAAGCTCACATTTTCCTAGCCTTTATTGCAAATGTCAAAACTATTTTAATTTTTAGTTTAATTAGCTAGTGTCCAGTATGCAATTTCGTTGTTACTGGCCTATATTTCACAGCGATACTGCGCCTTTCAACCCAACGATTAATCTGCGTATTTGGTAATGAATTAGAGCAAGAGTTTGTAAGAAAGTTTTGCAGAAGATTGTGACAATTGGGGATTCCATTATGCATATAATTGAAAGCTGAATTCTAACACGGTTTGTTTCCTCTTCAGGGTTTGATTGGGCTCGACAGTTTCGACTGCCATAGGACTAATGCCTTTGGCGAGCGGGCTTAATTACCGGTGACATTAACGTATTATATCAAAAACTATTGGAGCCATGGAAGACATCTATGGAGCTTGGAATGCAAATATTTTAACTGGTTCGAAGTTTACATACCATGTTTTTTTGTTTGTACAAAACTATTGGTAAGGAACAATAGTAACTCTCTATGGCATCAGGTTAGTGTTAATACTTAATTGGTTTTGGGACACGTGTGTATCTGATTTAGGATATTAATTGGTAACAGAAAGCTCAATAATATCTCTATAAGGTATACTTATAATATCTCTATAAAATAATTTTGCAAAAAATGCAATATGTAGCTGAGTTCGGGTAATGAAATACCGGAAACTTTGCGTTAAACTGTGGCGACATAATCTTAGTACCTTTACTATAATAGCCTCAGTGTTTGCCTTCTATCTCAGTTTTAGCGATTATCTGTCATTTATTTGTTTTATGTATCCATCCAGCAGAGCGTCCTGTAACCAAATACATGTGGGTTTATGAAATGGTCCTTTTCTATGCATTGACCGTAAAGCCTGGACAGACAAAGTATAAGCAATAACCTTTGAAAACTAAAGCAAATAAGATACTACTGTCACCAAATGTATTTGTTGCTATTGTCTAACTGGGATTATGCTAGTTCTTACGCTGTAAACCCGCATGAACCTTGTCGCCTTTAAGTAAATAATGATACAGTACATTTTGCATGATCATACTATGATTATATCCGATAACGTCAGAAAGTATACGAAACTTTACTGGGAATCTATAAGTATGATATTTTTGTAAACTTCATAATGCGAGCGTTATCCACCGAAAAAGACTTGTTTGTAGTCTGATCAGTTTAGGGTAGAAATCAGCTATTAATATTGAGAGAAGTAGCACCGATATATGTGAGCAGTTATATCAGCCTCAGCATTGGCCTGACCATATTACCTTTCTGTGTACTTAGTAAGACATGAGGTGAGACTGAGCTTCATGTATCGATTTGAACTCTTTACACCTAAGGTTATTTAATAATGTCGCCTGATACGACCTACTCTAACCCACTGGTGGTGTGCTTGGGATGCATGGATTTTATTGGCTAGCACTATATCCACCTTCCGATGCGATTATAATAACAATAACACTCGTAGTTGATTTATAAGCTTGCTTTAACATCATTGATCCCTAATGCACTCTTGATGCAACCAAATGAATTTGGCGTATCATTTTACCTTTACCGTCATCGCCATCGCGTATAGTTAGCGATTGTAGTATGACCAGGGGTTATATATACTCTTAAACCTAAATTTATGTTTTGAATTCATCAATGCAGTAATCAAAGCATGCTGTCACAACGTATTTTGTAAAATTCAAATGATTTACTGCGTACAAACATCGACAATATGACGCAGCAATTGCAAAAGGCGATAATGTCTTTTAGACAACAGCATGACGCTCTTCACCATGATTGCATTAGCGACCGAAATTTGCCGAAGGTTGGGACCCCTAATAAAATGTAACGATTTATGGCCTCGGGAACAAATTTCCTCATGTGAAGCTGGGGGACGTATTAAGTCGTGAACTCCAAACAAGACGGGCCGAAGCCCTTAACTTCACTTCACATGAGGGAATTTGTTTATTTGATTTGATATTGTCCTATGTCGTGCCTATAATCGCTATAAGTCATGAACTATCGTAGGAACCATTCCGGTGGGAAAATGCAGGCCTTGCGTCATCTGTTTATCATGTGTGTATTTATGTATGTGTTGTGTAATTTATTCATTACATTCATGTGTTTATGACGGGATAATTCATGTGTAATTGTTTGTTTTGTTCAGTTCATGTGAATCGTTTATAATGTGTGTAATTTTGCATATGAAAGTGTGTAGTATGAATTGTTTGTGCATTATGTGTGAAGTGTGTGTAATATATACATTTGCTTTGGAATTACATTAGTTTTGAGCTAAAAATTTCCCCAGCACATTACAATAGAATTTTCAAGAACAACAGAAATGGAGTTAAAGTGGATAAGGGGGATGATTTGTGCATTTTGATGCCAAATGTCATAGGCATGTTGGTACATTACCAGATTTGGCATCGTTGGCCCACCCGTTAAGGAGTTACGGACCTCAACCCCTAGGCCATTTGTAGTAATACGAATTCTATGTAGTTCTTGAAATTGTAACTTTGGGAGACTTTGATGAATTTAGAACTTTGTAGTTTGTGTGCCAGGGCTATAGTTTTCATTACCTATCGGATTTGAGTGTAAGCCCTGGTTAATCATTTACACTTACATTAGCGGATATCTAAGTGGTTTATCCTGGATTTTCCGAAATTTGTTATGAGTTAGGGATTACGCGAATTTCGTAAAAACTTATTCTCTAACACAAAATAAAAAATTTAAGTTTGAGAGAGAATTCCATAATTCCAAGAATTTCTCGGTCTTAACTGTATAAACCGCGGGTTAGAGAATCTTCTAGGTTTCTGGTCCGGGACAAAAAGTTTATTTAAGCTCACGTGCGCTAAGCTTAGGCAATTCATTTTCTGCAATCGGTGGCGCAAGCTACTCGCGTAATTACGAACAATTTCAATCGGCGTATTGGTGTACTAATAACGTAAGTATATGTTGTTTTGTGTGTGTTATGTATGTGTTACCTTCGGCATAGCAAAATATGGGGTGAAACTAAGGTGGAATAAGCACTCACAAATAAAATTAAGCATAGAAATTCAGGTTGTTCCTTGACCATGTCAAACTGTGCATTCCAATTTAACTCAGGACTCACGTGGGCTACAAAAAGAAGACTAGCACATTCCAGCTTGTAAACGATAGATTTTTGCTAGAATACGAATTTCTAGAACAGAAATGACGGCATAAAACACTGCCGGTATATTATAATAGAAAACATTGTCATTCAGATGCCAAATTGTAAAATAACTATTACAATTATCTGTATATAACGTCAAAATGTAAATCTTCTAAACCTGGTGGTATAGCAACATGATCGCTTCGAGCACCCATGGATTGGCAACGGCCATCGATGCTGATGACAAACCGCGGAAGATTGCGTGGTCATTGGTGTTCGTTGCTGCATTGGTGTTTTGTTGCTTTTATTTCGTTCGCATTGTTCAAAAGTATAAACGGTTTGAGTCAACGGTTGAAACTACGGTATGTTGCTTCATCGGTTTGTCTCAACGTTGGATATTAAAAAATATTTTAATTCCGCGTCATGTTGAGATATACTGGCTGTTATGTTGAGATAACATTTAAATGGTTTGAATATATTTAGTTATATTTTAGCTGTGGCAAGATTTCTTTACTGTAAGCGCTAAACTGCTTCGATTAAGTATAGTGTATTGCTGATATGACATTATTTTAAAGCATCATACTTAACATTTTGATTTAGATATTGTCGGGCAACGTGCCTTTTCCAGCGGTTACAATATGCAGCTTGAATCCGGTGAAGAAAAGTTTCTTAGCAAAGGTGCCAAAAGTTGTAGCATTGGTTAGTCTACGGAAGTGTTAGGTATTCAAAGGTGTTGAAGCGCTACTCGCTCGATCGGTGCGTATCTTTAACTTATAAGAGAGGTTTGACATAGTTGAGACGTGTTAACCTCTGTGCTAAGACAACTGAGTCTAAACGAATTTATATAAACTTAGTTTTATATTTCTATGACTATATTTGCTTAGTATTTAGAAGGTAAAGCTGTAGATGAAATACCAAATTTCATATGTCAAGTATAGGCTGACATAATAATATATATGGTATTCATATTTTTGAAGTTTTGCTCATTGTTTTCTTTAGGATTTGGAGAAAACATGGTATTCAGGTATGCAGTAACACTAATCATTGATTAAAACCCCAGAATAGGTGCAATTGGATATTATTCTTATGGATGAGATTGATAATAAAAATATCTGTAGCTACACTGCGTGGGCCCAGTTACACGTAAAACCATGATTTTCGCTTAAAAAGTTGTTATTCTATTATCCTGTCACAAAAACAAGTTATAAACTTAACATAATCTCAACACATTAAGGCACCGATTGAGCGAAATACAAGTAATAGTTGTAGCACTGTTTGCGGTGCATTCAGGGATTTGTGTGTACGGTTTTGACGAGTTCAAAAAAGTGAACTGTTAAATATCACGAGTTCGAACAAGTAAACTGTACAACCGTGCATACAAATATTTGAAACTATTAAATTGTGACACAGTTGGATCGCAGTTTTATATAATATGCTGTTACAATAATAGAAAATTGACTTTGTGCCAAAACAAATCAATCAATTTGCTCGTTAAATGTTTGAAGTAAGCTTCACCACTTTTGATTTAAATGTTATCTTAATTTCCTTCTGAAAATGGTCAATGCTACTTCAGGAAAGCATGAGTCGATCATCTTAATGACATAGATGCCATAAATGTTTCATGTAATATGCCTTAATTTGTTTTAATCATCAATCTGCATTTATATTTAAAAATGTTTATCATCACGAAAATGCTGATATCAATATTATTCTTTTGCGTTCTCGTTTACATACATTGTGCGAGGTTGAATAAATATTAGCCCTTCCGTTCAGACACGACATATTATAACAAAATTTTGATCTGATTCAGGCGCTGAAAGCATTTGCATGAGTTTTTGAATGTAAAAAAAGATGTGGACAGTTCTTCCACGCATGGCACTTTCGGGGGAGGAGTGCGGAACATCAGGAGATCACGGTACACCCCGGGTGAGACCGATGATGGCCCGAGGCGTGTCCGAGGCTCGGGATATTAATACCCCTGCACCCGTATGCACATGCATGCACCTGATCTATTTCGCAAAGTAGGAATGAATTCAATTGCGCAATTAGACAGCGCAGACATTTGTTGCAATCAAGGATTCAACCGTCGGCAAAACTCCATACGCAGGTAGTCTTTATAATAACTGCAAGAAATGGTGATATGATTTTATATATTATAGCATTGTATGTATATAAATCATAGTAAATATAGGGTTTCCAATAAGTAAGTGTAAATCTTTAAAGCTTCCGTTTGCAATCTGTTTTATTTCTGTTTTACACCAATACTATAGTTTATTGTGCACAGAAATTATGGCGCAGGCTTTCCGCCTCACTACATCAATAACGTTCGGTAGTGTTTGCACGAACAAGCCTCGGATGCTTAGCTAGCTGAGACCTTTATTCAAAAGCAAGCGTCTCTTGTGGAACCCCAAATGCCAAAATGTTTGCCGATCATGATTTTGAGGATCATTGTAGGGAATTATTATGGTGATTGTCACCGGTTTGGTGGTTAAATTGAAAGTAATGCAGGAAAATATTAACTTAAAACTTGATATTTACTGTCGTAAAAATTTGGAATCACTATTCGACGTTATTATTTTGCTGTAATGGCTTAAACGTTTATACTTACTTATAGGACACCCTGTAAGGCACAGAACAAGCTCTGACTGTAATAGTTAAGGTCTTCTGATTTATGCAAAGATTAGGTAATCGAATCCCGCTTTTGATGGTTGGTTACGGTTTTCAATCTTATACTGCTTACGCTAAGAGCTGCTGTGATACTTTTTCTTTAGAAAATGTAACTCCAATAATATACGAAAATCTTTCAGCACAGTTCACTTTTCGTCAACTAAGCTTGTTAGTGTTTTTGTAGCAATCAGTCTACAGCGATATGGTTGATAAAATGATAGCAGGTGATATGAAGAACAATGGTAACGGAAGTCGAAAAAAGCGCCAAGGTAATCAATTCACTGACAGTTTTGATCATCCGTCGTTGTCACAGCCGTCAGTGCATTAGATATTTTATTCTTTTTCACGTTGCACTGCACAGTAGGACACTTTTCTTTGCTCCATAAACATAACCGCTATGTTAAAAATTCTGGATGACACTAAACATTATACGGTGTTCAAGCTGAAATGTCCCATAAGATTGGAATCTGAGTACACTACACTGTGTCAGGCACACTGTCTACAACAAGCTGTCTTACACAACCCCACGTTTTTATAAATTTTTTCAAAGGTAGCTAGCTAAGGATACTGCCAGATCTCGACATTGTCAAGCACACAGTAGGTTCTTGTAGTATTATTGACGGTGTGTGGCATCATTTCATCAACGTTTATATGGCCTACATACAAATATCGGGAATCTGGAAAAAAGTACACAACAGGTTGGCTAATAAACCGCATTAACTACCGGCGGTGTCCGTTATAGTTATTCAGGCCGAATTGGTAGCTAAGGGTGTGTACGACACTGTAAAGAAAATATTTAGTAGCTAAGGGTGTGTCGTACACCCTGGCCAATTGATTTACAGTATGGATATTACCCTGACTGTCTATACGGTAGGGTCACGACTGCATGGAGACAAAGGCTCCAGACATCTTCCAAACAACGGAACATTATAACGTGAACGCCGCATTAATTCGGCTGCTTTTGACAAATACATTAAAGTATTTGAAGTGCTTGTGATAATACTTAAGTGGGAATTGCTTAAAGTGATAAGACAATGGCGGTGGCTGGACGCCCGAAATATTTACACTTAATCGGTTCTCCAGGTTATGAACAAAACTAAAATGTACACCGTTCTCAAAAGCCATTCCTTGTACGATTAAAAAAATCACCGCGTGTAGTATTAAAAGCTGGTATACTATATGAAATTGACTTTATGTTAGTATATTATATAAGTAATTTTGGCACAGACTTGCGTTTGATTGCTTTTATCGTGGGGGAAGGGCACATTTTGCAATGCACATGACACTAATTTTACTAGCGCCTGCATTGAGAAATCAATATGTTTCGGTCGTTACGGTTATCGTCGTGGTTACATTATGGCTTCACATTTCTAGCCACAACGTAACACCAAAGGTAGTATCACAGCTTCTAGTAATACCTGATACACTGGAACTTTCCAACACTTGCCACATCCGAACGCCAGCATCGGTTCCGATCGTAGTAAACAACACAACATCGGTTCCAGGCAGAATAAGCCAATTGGTAATGCAGTCTATGTTGTATTGCAAAAACTAACGATGTTCGGCTGGGGTGATAACCTAAAGGTCTGTTTAGTTTTCTTGGAATTTTGGCTATGATATATTTAAAATTTTCACCATCTCTTAACTAAGTAACGTCGACATATCTTGGCCAAGACAGTCACATTTTTGTCAACATGTACATATTTGGTACCTAGTGTTCATATTTCTTTCATCTAACAGTTTGCAAATGTTATCTGTTATATCAGCACGGATTTTGGCAATTAAATTTTTTGCTTTTATAACCAAATTTGACTAAATTCACAAAACTTTTGAACGATTATTTCGATCGATTCGTAAACAGGTCACAGCTGTTTTAGCAGGAATGGGGTTTTTGATGTGTGCATATCGGATCGCTAGACTTTATCATAAAAATGATGAATCCGGGCATAAACGCGGTCGAAAACAACTTTATTTGAGCTAAGCGATATTACGGCATAGGTGCCCAAGGTACTCCTGCTTTGGAGTAGATGGCACCGGCGCCGGGTACGAAGAGAGGGTGCGGGGTTTGAAGGGAGTATAATTTAAAAGTGAACACTGTATGCCACTTCCCTATCGATATATATTTTTACTATGTTGTATACAATTGATTTATGGCCATTGATCACGCAAAGAATAATGTTTAAAACGACATTTCCGGTTAAGCCATAGTGAAAGTGAAGTGTAACTAAAAGTTCGAAAGCTTGGATGTGAACAGAGTTTAAGATCGGAATTATTAGATACAGTCGAAAACATAACATTTGGATACAAATAAACATAAAAAGATGCCTTAAAGATATTTAACGTACATAATTATTTTAATTGCACTCGGAATACTAATATATTTAGATCAAAATTTAGGGAACGACATTCTTGACGGATATTCAGCAGGCCAAACTTTAAAGACATACTTAGCCTAAAAATCATCTTGATACTGTTTTGTGATTAAATTTTAGATATTAAAGTCAGGCTTTCGCTCGCTTTTCGAGAAGCGCTAAGGATCAGAGTAATAGGTCCTAAAATACTTAGTGATTTTAACTCGAGGGTTCCGGGTTCTACACCTCGCGGTGACTTATAATATTGTTCATCGCTACTCGAAATGCAAATTTCGGACGTAAAGGATTAAAATGTTATGGTTAGTTCATAGTATATCACAAAAGAGCTCCACTGCGATCGTAACTGATGTCGCGATACGAATTTACGCAGCGTATACCTACTTTCGCTTTTTTAAAAAAACATAAGCCCGAAAGAACAAGCAGGAAGTGAATAATTTAAGGACAATAACAGCGGACGGACTGTCTTTGACAATTATCTATTACTCGTGCAATTAGCAAAAAAATATCAATTGCTAAAAGTAATTATATGGTTTTATAAAAACAAATGTCTATTTGGCGGCTAAACAAAATAACTAGATTGTTTCGCGAAATCGGACAAAGTTTTTATGAAATGGTGCCTCATATGAGCGCAGGTGTATGTTTGGTCATTTAGTATTGAGTTAAACTTGTTGAAGTCGTAGATTGTTGTATGTTAAGTGAAAAAATGTGTAAAACAACGCAGAAGGTTAAGCTAAGTGATATTTGGTAAGCGAAAAAACAAATTTCTCGACAATTGTAAGGTTGATTTAAATTAGAAACAACGACCCGTACACTACTCATACATTTATATAAGTTATGTAGAAATAAATTGGATTAGAGCAATAATAGACATTGATAGTGGTCTCATTACCAATTACACTATAATTTAAACGACTTTATAGCACATAACTGTAGACTAAGCTCTTATTTTTTTCATAAGCAGCTAATCAGTACTTATAACCACTAAATATATATCCCACCAGGTTGTAGGACCACTAAATCTGCACCAACCAATCAAGGGTTCCTGAGTGTGTCTGAATTTGATTGTCAAGAATACATACAATAAAAAATGCGCGCTCTGCTATTTTTTAAATAATTCATTGATTTATATTTTTGAAGCGTGTTCGCCACAATGTAGCGCACATGGACCCGTACAGGACGGAAGCATCGCATATTCGACGTCTAACCTTTGTAATGGTACAATGGCGACACTAACCTGCGACGCCGGATACTACCCGTCAACAGCAAATATAGTTGCAACATGTGATCCTGCTGTCGGCTGGGACATAAATCTGGCCCAATGTTTGAAGCTTTGTTGTAAGTCTAAAATTGAGATGCAGTATTGTAAACTAAGGCAATTAATTTTTTCTCTATCGCAAATACTGATTCTGTCATTTTACACATAATTTAAGTAAGCTTGGTGTTTTGGAAAGCGAACGGCGATACGCATTTCATAAAAAAACTTTCACTGATGTTTTCTTCAAAAGAAATGCCTCACATTAGCTATTTCGATCGTGAGGTTCCATTTTAAGGAATAAATTTAAGCAATATAATTATGAAAAATATGTCATACGTCAGGGTATGATCTGTAAAGTTATGAAGAAAGTCACCGTTATAACCAGTACACTACACAGAGTTAAGCGCTAACTACATTTTTATGTTAAATGTATGGTAAGTAGTCTTTGTAAGGCAGTACGCATTTTAAAGTGCATTATTATGATTACATGCTTCCATATTTTTAATATATGACTAAACTAACGATTGTAAGATTGTATATAAATTGACACTACTTACATAACTGGAGGAAATTAGGATAAAAGTTCAATTATTCATGTTGAAATAGTCATGTTGTCATGCGTATCTCCAACGCTCTGTGGCTTTTGCAATATTTTTTGAACAACTACGTGTTTAACAGTTACTCAATTAATGACATAAAAACGGAATATCGTACTAGTTTCTTGGAAACCTTAAAAATTATTTTTAACACTGGCAGGTTTCAACCACTTTGGACACAACTACTTCGTTTAGTTTCAAAATATTTCTCCCGCAACATCATTTTGACTAGACGCATGAAAATCATTAATAGTAACCACTAAACTACGCTCAGTGATAGAGTAACAGTTTCGTTGAGGTTATAATGAATATAAAATTTTTAATCAAGAGTACTAAGTTACCTTTTTTATCTATAACAAGCAATAGCAACATACACTGTAACTGCTGTTTCATACATATTCATATATATTTCATACATATTTATGGTATTTTCTTAAACTTTGTTCTCCTAAAGGTTTATATTTTAACAAAACTGTTTTGCCTCTAATGGCGCAGTGGAACTAACCAATAGTCTCGTATTGCATATCTGTCACCGTTTTGAAGGGTTATTGGACGACAATGTCTGAGAGTAAAAATTAGCCTACGATACATTTGTATTGTGTAAGATGTTGTTCTAATGGGGTTTTATACAGTATTGCCTGCATTGGCTGAACGTATAGGTACACCAAATCCGAAAGTAAAGTCACAGCCTAATGGCTGTGACAATAGGTTATTTCACATAGAAAGTCCAGTTAATAATGTCATATTTATACATTACGCTGCGCATCTGTTTGACAATATTTCAGGAATAGCACGGTTTACAGGCTCAAGAAACAAATTTGTGAATTGAAATTGATCAGGGGATTGGAATATGCGTCGCCTCAGGGAGATAAGATACCCCTCTCCTTCTATGAGCCAAGATATCGGTCTGTTGCAGTTGCATCATGACAATATTCATTATTTTCATTTCTAACAAGCCATCGTAAAGTTGATCTCTGAATCTGTTTGCCTGAAAACCTTTTATTACTAAGTTTAGAAAACTCTAGTTCGCTTTGTAAGATAACGCATGGAGTGCGAATTTTTTAAGTAGGCTAATAATGGTCTAAACATATTTCTCTCGCTAATTCCAATTTGAATATACTTGCGCATAGGGGGAAGGAGAAAAGGGGATTAAGCCTGCGTGGGGTTCCAGACCCGCACTCTCCAGGAGCTATGCGGATCCACCTGAAGGGCAGTGGACCTCCTTCCATTTAGTCTGCACACACCCTTCCATTGAGTTTGCACAGCCACTTCCCCCAGTGCAGAAAGCTAACGCAAATTTGGGTAAAATAAGCAAAAATTAGGAAAATTATGCAAAAATTGTGGGGATATTGGCAAAAACTGGACGAAAATTGCCGAACAGTGGCATGTTGTCATGGAACCAATATAGGGTAGTCCTTAATACCAAAAAGGCATAGCACTGTGTATAGGAAATAATAGTTAAAAAATCAACTAAAGTAAAGGGGCAATTTTTACTTAAAAATTTTCTTGTCTAAGCTGCCAGCAGGGATAACGGGCGACGAAAGCTATCTAAAGTAGTTCCCAAGAATTTCGAAAGTGCCACTGGGTCTGCCAAAGGCTCAGGCAACAGTAAGCTTAACCCACGCCAATCAACAATTATATTTTGCTAATTCGGTTAAAAATCTATTGCCGAACGTTTTTAGTGAACCGTAATCCTGCGCAAAATTGTTCGCGAACACACAGCTCTGTGATAGTATATCCGGGCAAATTTGTGTTCGCAAAAATTTAGCGAAAATTACTGAATTTTTTGCGAACGGAAATGTACCGGTTTTGGATTCGTTGGGTTTGTTCGCGAACACTGCGAGCTAAACCAATGGAGCGATTAATCTATGACTTCAGTATTAGGTTAAATTTTTTCGCGAACAGAGACAAATACAAAACAAAAGCTGATAACCATTAGATAACAGTTTTCACTGCAAATTCAAATTCGTCAAAATTGGATTCGAACACATGGTGTAATTTTGGTACTTGTTTTGATTTTGCCAACTTTCTGTTTTCGAAAAACTGTTAAAATTTGTGCATTAGTTTTGTAACAACAGCTATTACAAAATAGGATAATCGAGATAGGTTACGTTTACTCACGCATCACTGATACCTGCTCATATGCTTCACTTTAAGTGTAAACGTCCCATTTCCAAATGCCTGAGGTGACATCAAATCTTCTAAAACGAACACGATTTTTGGGTTTCGTACCTCTATCTACCAGGTCTTTAAATATATGTTGAACTCATCAAAGGGAACATCTGATCAAAAAGGTTAGGTAAGGGAATAGAATGAGCCCGACTCCGAGCGCGGTCGCCTACTTTAATCCAGCAATCCAAAAAATAAAATTTATAAATAAATTTTGAGCACCCGAAGGTGCATTTCCGTATTTTATATTTGGTTGGCCGAAAATCTAGTGCACCAGAGCGTAGTTTTATGCTTGTGTTTACCTGCCTCGTGGGCACTTTAAACGCTACTTTTATAATGTGTTTGCCACATACATTTGCCGCTGTAGGTTGTATTTTTTGTGGCGTCGATCGCCGACATAGAACATATGTATATATTTATTCATTGCCGTGGTACTGTAATTGCCGACGATTCCTGGATGCATTGATATTTTGCTGTATTTATTGTAGGGTTCGCCAGATTTCGTCTATTTTAGGGTTTGCAAATTTTAAATTTTAAATTTTGAAGACAATCTAAATAGTCAAGGAAGCAGAGGTGATGGGTGTAGACAAGGGGGTCTAAAAGGTAGTCCTACGATGCAGAATCGGGACCAGTGGACTCTTTGCTTCGAACACAGCGGTTGTCACTCTGATGTGTTTCATTTTTTCTCAATATTTGGGCTTGTAGCTGATTTTGGGGGTTTCTCTTTTCTTTTGAGTTTCTTTGCGTGTTTCGCTTGGCTTAACCCTCCCGTCTGCGCAGCATGGCGGAGGGACTGGGATCAGTTCCTTTCGCGTGAGGACGCAGACTGAATGAGAGCAGCATCTGGTTGGACATTTTACCATTTCCACATCTGCCTCCCCTCCCCCAACTGGTTCTCCCAATTCTCTCAGCGATTTCGTGAGCATTTGACCCGCCGGCAGGGTTCGGTTTTGTTAAATTTGATACTTTACGTATGTACATGTTCCGCAGTGATTAAGCATAATAATGTTTATCTGGTTTAGTCACATTTAATGCTGGAGTTTACTGTTTGAGAGAAGATTATTTTGAATACTGATTGCAAGGTTTCAAAATTATTCGGACAAATCACAGCTGGAGAACGAGGGTGTCTATGTCTGACTTTAGTGCGGGGACTCTGGCAATACGTCCCAAGTTCATTATGGACATAAGTCAAAATATTAGGTCTACTTTTATGACCATTCAAATTTCCAGGACGTCCATTTAATAGCTAAAAGGGAAGCCATCAAATTCTGAAGTACAGATCTAACAGACGGTCGGAGCGAGGTGTAATTTAGTAGACAATCGAAACGGTAAGAGAAAGTTCGACATATTCTTCTATTTATGAAATTCATTAGAATCTCTCCGACCCTGCAATAAAGTTTTGCCTGTACTAAAGCTTAGGAAACGACTAAATTTATATTGACCTACAGTGAGCACTGTGCAACTACTTTGCGCTGGAACAGAACATCGTGAATGATGTCGATTTTGTGTGAAGCAAATCACTTGGTCTAGTGAGTAACTTTGGAGCATCACTAGCGTTTCGTTTGTGGTAAAGTATTCAGCGCTTGAGTGAAATATTAGTATTCTAAATTCCGATAAGGGATCTGGGTGCTTGATTGATCGGGCTACGTAGCGGACGAGATTGAGTCTTTGCAACCCAAAAGTTCTACTAGAGACCTCAAATCCTGGGAAAAATTTCAGAGCATCTTTGGGGTTACCGTCCGTGTGTGTGCAGCACATTAATTCTACAAGCCCCGGTTTACGTGTACCTGGCTACGCAACTGTCGAGCGAATACGACGAGGGTTCCCGCAGACGAACCTTGCTTACCCGTTTCTTCACTTTCGAACTTGTGGAAACCTGGGATTTTACCCCTATACTGAAAATGCTGACCACCGCGTATACATAGCGTAGATACCCAAGTCGCAGGTAAGCATAAGTATCTAATCCGAAACACGTGCCAACAATTGCTAACACATTCCTCGAGCGGTGTATTCGTCGAAGATACATGACGGAATTTGTAAAGTCTCTAAAAGATGAAGTCGAAATCTGTACTCGGAGTATTTACCAGCGGGAATTTTTGTGTTTGAGATATTTTTAAAGGAAGGATTTCTCTATAGTCGGAGTAACGATGAGCAAAGATGGAAAATACGTGCGGGACCCACACTCTTGATCGTGTTATTTCATATAGATGTAGTGTCTTTTAAAGGTTATATGAATAGTGCTCTTGATCGCAGGTTTCTGCGGATAATATAATATCTGCTGTTGAATATAGGCGATAAAAGTGAAGACCTGCATGGATACTGGAAAAATACTTCGTCGAGTCTACTAGGATCAATAACGTTCCTTTGATATTAGAAGTATGAAATGATACAGAATGACTCGCTATTGATAATTACGTCAAAACTTCTTTGATAAAATCTTGATAAGGCAGCGGGTACTGGAAGCAGCTCTCAGACAACTCACGAAGCTACCATAATTTTAATGTCATGATTATAAAATTGCAGAGACCAGGAATATGAGAGATTCTAAATCCACGCGTTTATAAGGAATCGAATAGCCGGGAGCTTAGCGTACCCAGCTGCTGTCTTAGGGTATTCCGCGGATGTGCGACTCGGATTTTGGAGACATCATTTTGAAAGAATGCCCAGTGTGTACATGATAGGCCACACGGGTGACCTCTCCAAACAACGTACGCAATCTTGAATAAAGGGAAGTCTTCCATGGCAATGAGGGTCTCGGATACTACGGGATATAGTTAGATGACCTTTCTCAGCTTTACCACGTCTAAGGTGATTTCCGAGTTTAACGATTGGTTCAAGCCCATGGAGTAACTTTTCCACCAGCATTAGATTTTTTTGCCACATGCAGGTAAATCGTTGCACCAAGTAGCCAGCCTCACTATGCGCGGGTAAATTTAATCTGCACCCACTGGTCATCCTATTTTATGATTCCGATAGCGAAACGCATACCCTTGCTACAGAAAATTGCGAAAGTTTCATTACAAAGTGCGACGTAGCGCATACAAAGCCAATATACATATCAAAGTCCGCAGTGTTCATGGAGACTACTCCGGAACGGGAATCCAAAGTGGGACACTAGGAGTGAAAGTCGGGTCGACCTTACTACCTGTGAACACGCCTAAGGGTTGACCCACGCTTGGGCGACCACCAGACCACTGACACGTGGACCAAATTAAGGGCCAGGCCGAATACCCTGGTTAACCTGCCGGAGGTCTGCTAAGCTAACCGGTTCCCTTAGGTCAGCCGTAGTTTCATCGGTGAGTCGGAAAAGTCAAGGTCGTCTGGAATCCACAGAAAAAATGATGCAGCAGGGTTGCCGCAGGGCTACACCCAGTCCTAGTACAAAAGTGTAAATTTTTTTAGCCCAATATTTGTAATATATCTTATATTTCATTGAATTCTAGCTGCCCGAATCGCAGAATGCGATACGTTCGGCAATGCACAAGTATTTTCGGGAAAGCATTGCTATTATTCATTACCGGGCGGCCCATTCAGTTTCAATGCGGCAATGGATACCGCATGCGACGGGCGACTTGCGGTTATACGTGATGCCGATGCGCTGATGGCAGTTACATCTATTGGAGTTGTAAGATTGCGCTTAATATGTTCTATTGTTTACTGAACAATATGCGAAGTATTGTTGGGCAGTGGCCGGCTTTGGAATCTAACGGCCGGCCAACTACGAAGCCGCTTCTCTCGCCACGATTTGAATTTTAGTATACGGATCAGGCACCTCAGTAATTGTTGTAGAATTCGATCAATTTGTAATTGTTGAATGATTGTATGTAGCGCACAATGTAATAGCTGAATTGCCTAATCCATACACAGATCGCACATGCTCATGGAGGTATGGGGAAGATTATACTCCTGCGGATTTGGACCCCATTGGCACGAAGCGACGAACACTCCCGACCAAGAAACTCGTCCGCATCTCGCTGCACCGCAAACTCCGAAAACATTGGCACCCACAAGGGGCCGCACTCCTCCCACAGCCCGCCTGCCCTAGTATAACGCATTTAAACGTAGTTTGTTGTTGACGAACAACACTAGAAGGTAAGGATTTTAAAACGTGACTTTCTAAATTTTAAATAACCCTTTATGCACGAGTAAACTTGAAAGAGCCCCACCAACCATCCTATTTTTTCGTATAAAATGTGTTACGGAATGCTTTTTGGTCAATAGTAATTCAGCGCAAAACTGTTCGCGAACACTCTGCTCCGGGATTCAAATCTAACCATTTTGCGGTCGAAAAAATTCGAGTGAAATTACCGAAATTTTTGTGAACTTTCTCGAATATAAATTGAGCAGATATTGTTGGCGAACGCCAAGGGTTTACCTATAGGATCGACATGACCGTGGTGTCATTATTGCATTATATTTATTAGCGAACACTGAATAATCTACCTCCAAACTGGATAGGCATAGATAACAGGATTCCTGCAAACTTGAGATCACAAAAATTCTTATTCAGCACAAGCTATAATTTCTGTCACTTGGATTTGATTTTGCTGAGTTTCGGTTGACCGAAACGGATTGAAATTCCGCATGTTTCCGAAACAAGTATTTGCGATTCAACATCGGCTATTACAAAATAGAATGGTTGGTGGAGCCATCTTAAGTTTACTTACTCATTACGTCCTGGACAGACTTAGATGCATCTCCAGTATCGACGGAAATCTATTCATTCTTCCCGAGGTATCTATCCCCGAACGCTTGGGCGAAAGCCATGTTTACTAACTTTTGAGCTATCCCGGAGCTGTTGCTCGGATCGTTAAGCCTCCTCACAAAGCTAGCGAAAAAACACGTGTGCAGACGCTCATATACGCCAAATTTAGTTAGTACAACGCATTAACAACATACATGCCCAAGCTCCGAAGACTAAGTAAGTTGTCGGGTCCACGGAGGGAATTCCTTTAGCCTATCAGGTTGGCCGTCGGTGAGGGGGTGCGGCCTATGTGTTCGGTAGTTGCCGCGCCGGCATTGGGGTTGGACCACCCGTTGGGGGGATGGTAGCCTAGGACTCGAGGGGGAAGGGGATTGGAGCGACAAGGGGATTACACCATAGACCCTATGAACATGTATGATTCAAACGTAAAATTTGTTGTTGTCGAACAACACTTGGAGTTAAAGGGATAATTAACGATCAAATTAATCTTGCATAGATTTCGACTGAAAATCGTCGTGTCTAGCATTTCACGTGTCAAAAATTTATTCTATCTGCGACTTTCAGAGTCGCCAAACTCATATGTACTGCGCGCGAAAATGATCACCACATAGGGGCCAGTGGCGTTGCCAGACATTTTGATGGGGGGGCGGACCAAATTTTTTGCAAGGTTGATTTTGTCGGTAGTTTTTAAATATCTGTGTAAAGCGCTCGCGAAGCTCGAAAATCTTTCCCCATATTTTCTTTTTGGAAACCACAAGTGCCTTCAAATTTCATCGACTCTGAAACATCCAATCATAATAGGGGAGACTTTACTAAAATTTTCACCATTCACTTTGGATTGGGGGGCGTGGCCCCCTGGCCCTCCAAATGGCTACGCTGCTGTAGGGGGCTAATAGACACTAAAACAAAACTGTCGTAAACAAATGAGTTGAACGAATAAAATAACTTATCCTTTCATCTCAAATATTGCTAACTTTTTTAGCAGCAACAAACACAGTGTATAAAATGGTTAAATCAAATCCAACGACAGGAATCAATGATTGAGAACTCGTTTAGACAGGTCATAATATTATTATTGGCAATTGGGTCGACACTGTCTTACTCAAATGTTTCTGTAATTTTCGCGCAGCCAACAGCAGTCACTTTGTCTTCACACTTTGTGAGTGTGAACAGAATCATCACGTCAATGCAGCAATTTTAAGCTGTGTAGAATCGTAGGAGCTCGCTCACTAAGCGAATGTGACAATTCGCTCGATCACATTTACGGCGAATATACATGTTGCCACTAACATTCAATCCTATCAGAGTGTCAATTGACAAGACAGTATGTAATTGCAACCAGCGGCAACTTATTATTGGATTCTGATTAAAAACTGCTATGGTTGCTGTAGGACTACAATTTTTCTATGCTTATCGAGCTCTTTAATGTTTATTTCATGACGCTATTCGTATTTTGAATAAAACCTTTCAGGTATGATAAAATACTGACAGCACTGTTTTTCTTTACAATATTGCTGAATAAATTTATTCTCAAGAAAGATGGATTTCCTGTTACCTGGTAACAATGCTAATACAACAATTTATTACATCGATGTATTTGTAACAGGCCCGTTCCGGCCCGTTACGAACATTTTCATGACTCCAGCATCTAAAATCGTACCGAAACACGTTGGCGCCCATATCATGTCATATTTTATATTTTTATCACTGGTTCGTTTATGAAAATGTTGTATTTTATCACAGGTTCGTTTATGAAAATGTTGTATTTTATTACTAGTTCATTTATAAAATGTCGTATTTTATCACTGGTCCGTTTATAAAATGTCGTGTTTATCACTGGTTCGTTTATAAAATGTCGCATTTCATCACTGGTTCGTATATAAAAATGTCGCGTTTATCACTTGTTCGTTTATGAAAATGTCGTATTTTATCACTGGTTCATTTATAAAATGTCGTATTTTATCACTGGTCCGTTTATAAAATGTCGTGTTTATCACTGGTTCGTTTATAAAAAGTCGCATTTTATCACTGGTTCGTATATAAAAATGTCGTGTTTATCACTGGTTCGTTTATAAAAATGTCGTATCTTACCACTGGTTCGTATATAAAAATGTCGTATTTTATCGTTGGTTCGTATATAAAATGTTATGATTTGTTTTGACGTCGCGTACCATTGAGTGAATGATCTTTGCTTTATTAACCGCGTTCTTACCGGGACGAGTGTTGTTATTTGACTGAATTAGAGAGAATTAAGCTGTTTCAACCGACGTGTACGACTTAACGTGGAGCCCCTACCAATAGAAAAAAAGGGAACCCCGCCGAATTGCAAGCAGCCGCCACTATACGTTAAAACTTTGACCCCGGCTTCACGTTCAAGCTAACAAATTTATTAAGACAGAAATCAAAAATATTAAGTTTATTTGGCTTAGCTGCGTACTAGGCAATGGTCATGAGAAATCACAATTCGCAACTAACTAACTTTATACGTACGGTAGCTTTTGAGCTTACAAAGACCGACGGATACCGGGTTAATTTGATGGCCAGCGCCCGTCTAGGGCAGTATTATCCGGGAATAACCGGAGCATGTTGGTAGAACATTCTGAGGACCATAGTTGAACACCGAAATCGCTCCGGACGCCGCCTGAACCTCGCTCGGAACGTATAAAGACAACCGCTACTTACGCTAAGTTGGACTGTCGAAGCAGAATTAGGACTATTACTTTCCATATAGTTTCAACATATCGTATATGTGTGTATGTGTCCCTTAGACGACTGCGTGCGATCTCAAGACCCCTGTACTTCCCCGCACAACTGCGAACGCCCCTGTACATATTTCAGGTAAAATCGTCCAGTACCCCTTTGTAACATGCGACCAATGCAAGCCCCCACCTTTTTGTCCTCGTCGTCTTACCCCGCCTTCGAACCGGTGCATGCGACCCTTCGTTTTGTTCATTGTGATCGTACAAATCCGACGTGCGCCGGACCCCCGTCCGAATCCCTGCTGACCCGCTGTAGTCACTCAAATGTGCCTAAATCTCTGTTGCCAACAACTAGTGGGCTCAGATGATTCGAGATTTTTCTCTCAACTCCCAAATGGGCGAACCTCCCCTTATCGGATTCGTCTCGACGAGACATCTCTAAAAATACCCTGCGGGTCACGGGCCGCCGCCCTGTTAACCAGGGACAGCCGGCGAAAGCGCCCCTACCGTAGCCGTTACTCTCTCTAATTGTTGTGATTTTGGCACCGTTTTTACTCCTGCCGCTCCGGCAGCCGCATCTAAATCGAATCTCCGTTTGACGGCGAGTCTAACGATACCCGGCGGGCGTGGCGCCGCCCAACCGTTAATACAGGAGAGCCCACTAAAGTTCCTCATACTTATGTACATCAGAACGCATAGGTGGGTTCCGACCCGCTACTACGTGCTTCCGCCTCGTGTTTGGTATCGATCGGCCCCATTTTTCGTGCCGGGATCGAATTTAACCATAGCCTCTCGAAAATCCCCCTGGATTCCCCTTGTCCCACTTCCCTTCCCACGCCCTCTTCGTGTCCTCGTTGTCCTTTTGTCTTCTTGTCCTCATTCTTTCTCTAACCGACTTCTGTGGTCGGTTGCTTTGGCTTTTGTTGTTGTTGTTTTTGTTGTGCTGTGAGTACTCGAGCGACCTCTCTGTCGCTCGTGCCGCCCCCGTGTCTCGTGTGTATTGCGTGTATGTTTGTAGTATATGTGTACATATATGTGTGTATGTATATAGAAATGAACATATATATATGTATATAATATGTACATAAGGACACAGAAAAAACGGACGAACGAGGACATCACGTACTACAACTCACTAAATTTAAGAGTTTTACGGACGGACAGAATACGGACAAGTAGGACGAACGGGGATGCTTTTAGGGCCCTCTCGCGGACCCTAGGGGCCTTGGAGTAGCGCCCCTGACCGGTTCGGAGCTCGTTGGAATTTGCCCCGTCTCTGGCCTCGAGACGGGCGTTTTCCCGTCGTCGGGTCCCCAGCCGAGTCGTTGAAGCTTAAGTAGTCCTACGAAAATTGAAAAGTAGCTCGATTCCTTTCGATGTTTTTGGATGTCCTCATGAGCGAGGGTCATCTTCAAAGCAGAATTCAGCTTAATTGGGAGGGCGGCAGGTCGAAAACCACAAAGGCTAAGCCGAGCGTCGCTGAGTTAGAACGGGTTGGGAAGATCAAACAATCAAAAGTCGAACAGATTGCCACGCTAATTGGAACTGAAGAAGGAAATTTCGTGACCCGAAAGTATTTTCGACAGTTTGAATTAAGCTGGGACCGGAAGCAGTTTGAGCGTTGTGAGTTTAGGATCCGATTTCCCTGAACATCCGGCGATGATTACGAAAAATTGGGACTTCAGAGTTTGCTTTTCATGAGAAAATCGGGACGAAAGTCACAGATGGTCAACTTCCGAGTACTCGGAGGGTTCAAACTTGATCTCGGCAAATCTAATTGATCTGACTCTCTCTGAGGACATCGACGGCTTACGGTAGCCGTCAAAATTTGAATTTCCGGAAGTGTCCCCAATTGGACACTGAACGAGAACCCGGAAAAAAGTGGGCGGACGACGACGAACGGCGATTGGGTGGCGACAAAATCGCCATCCTTAACTACAGGCGAAAATTTCAAGGTTACGACCAACGCATCGAATCTTGGAATCAGTTGGACTTCGACAGCGCGGAGTTCGGTCGACTTTACTGACCGACCCTGACGCATCATTTTATGTGCAAAGTTTTCACGTAGCTCCGGTTTTTCGCTTTTCGTTTTACTTCGGATCGACTCGATGGACGAAAGATTTCCGCGTAGGTATATACCTCGCGAAGGGGGTTCAGCTGGTGCTGCCCCAAGGATCAACGTTCGTAAGTATGAGGATAGTCTAGCGATAACAGGGTTTATTTTCCCTGTCAATGGAAGAGTAACAGGCCGTTCGTTTAGTCACCTTCCGAATGTAGTGCGCCCCTCGCCCGTAGGAAGAAACCTTCTCGTTCGGGTTCGAACCCTCCCAGTTGCCACCGAAATGCTGCACACAACCTTTCCTGGAATCAATGATTAATATCGAGTTCCGATGTAGAAGACCTTACGCAATTCGGGATATGCCCGTACAGAGTACAGTGAGGACTAATCAACCAATTCGAAGTCTTTCTGATTCCCCGTGGTCTTAGGTAGGGCACACCGAAATGGACGCTTCTCGTCCAGGTTTTACATAACTTGCTGCGTTTGAGTTAGGATTGTCGAATATTCCTGAGCCGACCACGGTAAAATTTGCTTGAACGTGCACGCCGTTGCAATAGGGACTTGTTCAATATTTTGTTAGGATGGTTTCCTAATTTGCAGCTTAGTGGGTTGTTCAGTGGTCATGCCGTGATTGAGCTTGAACAGAAATGCAGCTTAGGAGCGGAGGACTAGCCTTCGTAGGGCTTTAGAAAGCCCCAAAATTTGTTTATTCAGATGAGCTAGGAAAATTTGGGTATACAGAAGATTGAACAAATTTTAAGTATTCTAACTTGACGATAAGGTGTTTGCTGTTCACGAAGCTTTGTTTTACTTCTTATGATTCAGTACAACCAGCAGAACCTATAGTTCATTATGTCTTGGTGTTTATTCACGAAATAAACCACTACATTTTTAGGGCACCGCTCTCACACGAACGCAATAGACATATTAATTAGACCCGACGTCCACTAGTACGGCTGACCGAAGCGTCGTTAAACGACCACCCCGTCCCAATAGAATATGATAAACGGCCGGCGGGTCGATGCCCCCAGCCATCTGAAAATTCCACCGGACTCATTTGATGAAGTGCAAATGATTTGGGAATAAAACACCATGCCCCCATCACAAAACTACTCTGTTAAAACAATCAAGGTTACCGGTGTTCATTGTAGTATAATGACATGGTCTTCTCTCGAGACCAATGGCAAAAAGAAAACAAATAGTTAAATAAGCTAATCGACCGGCTCTATAGCCGCAGCCAATCTGGATCCATGCGGGAGAAGCACCTAGCGCTCCCGCCTCGAAAATTTAAAATTACTTCTTCTTTATCCCGAGAAAAAACTTGCCTCGCCCAGGCTATTTCGGCCCCAAACCGGGCAACTGCAAAACCCCGTTTTCTTTTTTTAGCGAGCTGATCGCTGAGTTTAGTTGTTCTTTCGTTTTATCTTGGTTTGCCCGTTAGCATATGTATCATGTCTGCTCAGATTCAGTTTTTCACAGTTTTAGCGCTTGCCAGTTCATTTTCCCGTATCATGAGTCGTTCCTGCACGGGGAATTTAAGCCCGCTGCAGAATCATGTATATTAACCAGTCAGCCACAGGAACACAACATCATTGACTACTAAAGTCGATGATAACTCAACTGCACTACAGTGCAGTTGAGACACTGCAATACTGCAGTGTAATAGAAAAAGATAGGAAATAGAGAGAGGCGACGAAACAGCAACAAAAGAGAAAACAAAAGACGCGAATGCGTCCGGTGGCCGATCGCCCCTGGTCCGTCTATTCAAAACGACCCCAAGAGTAGGAAATAAGGGCGACTCACCCATCGGATAGACGCGTACGGTCTGCAGGACGTATCCCCACCAAAATTCCAACGGGAATCTAACTCTAAATCAATCAGCTGAGCTCGCCCCTGGGGGCGGCCTCGAAATTTGCCTAGAAGGACGCGACGTGCCATTTAGCACCACGACCGCGTTCCCCCGGTCCAAATCCAACGAATTATTCCACCGCATTTTTCTTTTTAGCTTCCCGTTCGGTCAGTCGTACTGTTAGGTAGGTAAGTTCGCCAACTACGATAGAATGAAACTAGGTGTAGGCAATACCGCTAGTGTATCTTTAGGGTAAACTGTTGGAGGCCCCGCGGCAATACTTTACCGTCGGCATTTCCCTAACTAGCGACCCCGCTATGTTGCAGAGCTTGAACAGTCAGACACGGACACCGCTTTTCCGTTACTGCTTGCAAACACTCCTCACTTGAGGTGGCACACGTTTAGGAGCAATTTCTGAAGCACTCTAGGGCCCCTGTTCATTGCGCCGCACAGCTGATTAGTTTGCTAACGTTGAGCTGAAGCAGGGATAACCGCCCCCTAGTCCGCGCAGGCGCGGGTATCAACACGCTCCGTTTCTATTTGCCTCTCTAGCGCCCTGCGCCCAGACTTATCGAACCAAAGCATTAGTCGCGAGTTCTGCCAAATTTCTCGAACTTAATAAGGAACACTTGTCCCAATGGTAATCTATTGATCGTTGTAATAAACTTCGTTTCACAAACTCGGACTTCCGCTTACTTGATACGGAGACGATAGAAATTTTTCTGAGTTGTCCGCACGGACGAGCAGGCACTGCTCGCGATGGCTTGTGCGCGAGAATGTCACAAGCACTGGCGTGCATGGCCTTCTAGCTTATTTATTTCGTGATACTACTGGAATCAAGGAATAATATAATAGGAGCACGCCCGCAAAAATGGACTCGTTCACGGCGATAACTCGAAAAGTTTACTAGGGATCCATTCTATTTTCATCAGTATAGATTTTATAGAAGAGAGCAGGCCACAGATTTTATAGAAGAGAGCAGGCCACGCCATTGATCATCCGACATTAAACTTCCAGGGCCTGTCGGAACCCTGTGGGGGCCACATAGGCTACAATGCTCTAGCACGGAGCATATCAAGAGTTTAGTTAGGTGAATCAACTTGAGCTTCAAATTTCTAGGGACATTTTCGACCTTTATCTCAACGTTTCACACAACTAATCAGAACTAAACAACTTCCGACGAGTCTAAGATATGGAATAGTGGCTAGGCTGCATGATCTGTGGGCAGGTGTCAGTGCTAGCTTCCTTGGGGACCTCAGAAATCATACCAGAAACTAGACACGTGCGCATCCGATCGGGCGGGGTCCGAACACACCCCGTGAAGCGCGCCTGCGGCCTGCAAAGCTCCGTATCTTCTTGGGTCTGACCAAGAATAGGGTCAAAATTTTAGCATTCACGGTCCGTCCTTGAGGTTGCGATAGCCGGGGTCGTATGGGCATGGTGTTAGGAAGTTGCGCAATGCAGCTGCGTCACCGTTATTACATATTTATAACTGCACAAAGAATTGACAGTTTTCTCTGATGTTATATTTTATTTGATGCGCTTATAAGAAACACAGATATCGAAAAATAAATCTGTCCAAATGTTCTTGTTTCCAGAGCAGCGATTAAAAGTTTGCTATTTTCAAGCCAAAACTCGTACGAGATTTGGTACTAGCGTCCATAACGCAATATCGAGAGAACCGCTTTGGTGAAATTTCCGCGATGTAGAGCATAATTGCAGGCCTTAAATAAATAACATAAACCATTCATTGGATAAAGCACGCAAGAATTACAAATTGAGCAGCAAATCGTCGTGGTTGTTGCAGTTTTCCCTTATAAAATCAAATGATGGCAGATTTTGATCCAAATTTTCATAGTATATTTTTACCGATACCAATAGGCTGCATGGTAATAGCTTTGGTATTTTCCGAACGGCATTTAAATCAGAAAATGAAGTTTCAAAAATGTCTAATTTTCCCTAGAATAGTTGTAATCTTCATTCTATTTAAAACCTGATAATATATAGTCGTGCGTGGCTCATGCATTCGCATTGCGTCATGTGTAACTTATGTGGGACGTATTCAGTAGGCCATGACTATGTCCAGATTGTTGCTTCGAGGTGTTGGTGAAAAAATTTGGTGGAAGTCACGTTAACTGTTGCAGTTCACACCTGTATCTTCGCAATAAATAAACCGACAAGGATTAAGCTGCAACAATGAGCACTTAAGACATATTGACCGCGTATTAGCCACTCTTTTCTTCGGCGCAAATATAGTTTGTGGTTTGACGGACCCACCTATGAAGAAGGTTTTCTAAACCCAGCGCAACATAAAGTCATACAAGCACATGCTTAGTCTTCATAAACAAAATAAACCTTATATATTATGGCGTGAAAATGTTGCTTTACTTTTAGGCTCCTAAGCAACAATTGTAGAACGCCGGTAAACAACTGTCGAAATGTGTTGTTCTAAACTTTAAGGCGTGTTCATACGCTTAAACTTTTTGCTCAAAGTTTGAGCTAAAATTTGAGCTCAAAATTTGATCAAATTTTGATCAATATTTGACGTTAATTTTTAACGAAAAATTGCAATATTTCAAAATTTGAGAACAAAATTTGAGCTCAAACTTTTTCAAGTAATGAATCTTGTCGGTGATTGGCTACAGGAATATCCTTGAAAATTTTGAACAGTGTTAACACATTCAAACTCACCAAAAATGCAAAAAAGATGCTTTCAAACTTTGATCAAAATTTGAGCTCAAATTTTGATGAAAATTTGAGCAAAAAGTTTTAGCGTGTGAACACGCCTTTACGATTGTTTTATTAATCCTGGCGAGTACCAATTTGTTGTCAAGACCATGTATAGTGGAAACAGATCGTGGTGAACCTTATGTTTCTGCTCATTTTAACGTTACAATGAATAGTTAGTAAATGCGTTAACAAGGCAATGCCACTGAGTATTGTTGATAAATCAATGATAACCTAATAACCCTTCCGTGCATATGGTCACACAATGGTAGCAGCGTACTTCACGAATTGGTGCATTAACCAGGTTTGGCTTGCTGACGCACGGCTGTTTATCTTGAATCAAACAAGTTTAGAATCAATATTAAATAAATATCATATTTTTTAGTAAATTCATCTAAATAGTTGCAGTAAAGTAGCATTTAAGGAATGGGGATGTTCGGATGGCGACGCCTGTGTATTTATGATAAATGGACGCCGGAATTCCACTGCATCTGGCGATCTCAATCAGTATCAAATATACGATACGTCTACTGCAACACAAAATCCTGCAATGTTTATCAGTGACACCGCCGCAGGCGCTGAGCATTGTGAGTGTGCTAAAAATATCTATCAGTACCTCAACCAAAAAATTAATTTTTCGAAATTTACATCTAAATAGCTTATGTGATGTAATAAATTCAATTACTTCTGTAATCTAAAATTGAACAATTACCTGTTTTTCAAGATATATTCTCAATTCTACAATTTCATAGATTTGCGCTGCGCCCGTAACCAGTAGTATCAAATATATGATGTCTTACTACCTAAAGGTCGGACACTCTTACGCTACAGTTATGCCGCTGCTTACCCGCACTATCACACCTGTCCACAGGCCGAAGATCTCTATTTTACTACCTCATCATAAATTGCTATAAATACACCGTGGATGATCATTTAAAGTAAAATATTAAGATTTTTATTGCACTGCCTCATCATAAATTGTTGTAAATACACCGTTGATGATCATTTAAAGTAAAATATTAAGATTTTTATTTCACTGCCTCATCATAAATTGTTGTAAATACACCGTTGATGATCATTTAAAGTAAAATATTAAGATTTTTATTTCACTGCCTCATCATAAATTGTTGTAAATACACCGTTGATGACCATTTAAAGTAAAAATTAAGATTTTTATTTCACTGCCTCATCATAAATTGTTGTAAATACAACGTTGATGATCATTTAAAGTAAAATATTAAGATTTTTATTGTTGTAAATACACAGTTGATGATTGATCATTTAAAGTAAAATATTAAGATTTTTATTGCACCGCCTCATCATAAATTGCTGTAAATACACCGTTGATGATCATTTAAAGTAAAATATTACGATTTTTATTTCACTGCCTCATCATAAATTGTTGTAAATACACCGTTGATGACCATTCAAAGTAAAAATTAAGATTTTTATTTCACTGCCTCATCATAAATTGTTGTAAATACAACGTTGATGATCATTTAAAATAAAATATTAAGATTTTTATTTCACTGCCTCATCATAAATTGTTGTAAATACACCGCTGATGATCATTTAAAGTAAAATATTAAGATTTTTATTGCACTGCCTCATCATAAATTGTTGTAAATACACCGCTGATGATCATTTAAAGTAAAATATTAAGTTTTTTATTTCACTGCCTCATAATAAATTGTTGTAAATACACCGTTGATGATCATTTAATGTAAAATATTAAGATTTTTATTTCACTGCCTCATTATAAATTGTTGTAAATACACCGTTGATGATCATTTAAAGTAAAATATTAAGTTTTTTATTTCACTGCCTCATTATAAATTGTTGTAAATACACCGTTGATGATCATTTAAAGTAAAATATTAAGATTTTTATTTCACTGCCTCATTATAAATTGTTGTAAATACACCGTTGATGATCATTTAAAGTAAAATATTAAGTTTTTTATTTCACTGCCTCATCATAAATTGTTGTAAATACAACGTTGATGATCATTTAAAATAAAATATTAAGATTTTTATTTTTATTTCTGTTTTGGTTTTTTTTTTTTTTTGTGTGTTGTTTTTTTTTTGTTCTTGTTGATGTTTTTCGTTTTTTATTGCTGCTTCAGTGTCTAGCTGAGTTTTAGTATTGGTTTTTTATTTGCTGCTCAATTGTTGTAATAACGTTGATGATCTTAGATTTATTTGTATCTGGCTCGTCAATTGTTGAATAAGCTGATGATCTAGGTTTTTTATTTCCTGCTCTTGTTGATAGTTGATGACTTCTTATTTTTTTTTTCACTGCCTCATCATAAATTGTTGTAAATACACCGCTGATGATCATTTAAAGTAAAATATTAAGATTTTTATTGCACTGCCTCATCATAAATTGTTGTAAATACACCGCTGATGATCATTTAAAGTAAAATATTAGGTTTTTTATTTCACTGCCTCATCATAAATTGTTGTAAATACACCGTTGATGATCATTTAAAGTAAAATATTAAGATTTTTATTGCACTGCCTCATCATAAATTGTTGTAAATACACCGCTGATGATCATTTAAAGTAAAATATTAAGTTTTTTATTTCACTGCCTCATCATAAATTGTTGTAAATACACCGTTGATGATCATTTAAAGTAAAATATTAAGATTTTTATTTCACTGCCTCATCATAAATTGTTGTAAATACACCGTTGATGATCATTTAAAGTAAAATATTAAGATTTTTATTTCACTGCCTCATTATAAATTGTTGTAAATACACCGTTGATGATCATTTAAAGTAAAATATTAAGATTTTTATTGCACTGCCTCGTCATAAATTGTTGTAAATACACCGTTGATGATCATTTAAAGTAAAATATTAAGTTTTTTATTTCACTGCCTCATAATAAATTGTTGTAAATACACCGTTGATGATCATTTAAAGTAAAATATTAAGATTTTTATTTCACTGCCTCATTATAAATTGTTGTAAATACACCGTTGATGATCATTTAAAGTAAAATATTAAGTTTTTTATTTCACTGCCTCATTATAAATTGTTGTAAACACACCGTTGATGATCATTTAAAGTAAAATATTAAGATTTTTATTGCACTGCCTCGTCATAAATTGTTGTAAATACACCGTTGATGATCATTTAAAGTAAAATATTAAGATTTTACTTTAATGATCATCAACGGTGTATATACAACAATTTATAATGAGGCAGTGAAGCAATACGTAACTGAACCAAGAACGACATACCATATTGTTGAGAATTTTAAGTTTCCTACAGAAGAACATGCAACAACCGTATGTGTAGTAAAGGGAGACGACTGGAGACAGAGCGAAAGTGTGTATTCTACGCTCCAAGCTTTGTAAACACATTCGATTTGACGCAGTATACGCAATGGTGTATAGTGGAAGACATTTTTTGCTCTGAATGTCCAAAAACCGACATATTTGATCGATAAATAAACATTATTAGCTTCCTCAGTCTCTTTAAAGTTTCAAAAGGCAATAATACCATCGCTATACGTTAAATTTAATGTAAAAGTTATTTTTAATGCATTTTAAATCCACTATACCTTCATTTCTTCCATCATCTGTTTTACTATATATAAATTTCGAAGACCAGGTTCCGGTTCCGGATCCGGTTTAAATGGACGGTTCCGGTTCTGGTAAATTTCGGTTCCGGTTATTCCCTGTTGAGAAGATATGACCAATTTAGTGTGTTCGGGACCCAAAGGTCCATTTAAAAACCCATTTTAATCCAATACTGTCTGGCAGGTAAAGTTAATAGCAGCATTTCGTATATAGCTACTCAGAGTAATACTTTCTGAACAAAATGATCCTAACAGTAGTCTGAAAGATTTATAGAGCTGAACTTTTTGAACAAAATGAATCGTTATGAAGCGAGATCACACCAGTTGTTATATGAGTCACAACGGGTTTTCGTGGGACCCCTAGAGACTCTACCAGGACCTTTTCGGAACCATTTTGAGGTGGAAAGAGTGCAAATAGGTTTTTTCGTGTAACTGAAGGGCATAAATAGAGATTTCAAGCCTTCGAATGAACTATCGCACGACCAGATCTGCCAATCAAAAGTTGATTTATGTGTGGCACACCAAAACCCCACACACAGACGCCGTCAAATTTCACAGACCTGACCAATGAGAATTATTCTTTGTTGTCACTAAGAATTCAATACCAACAAGTAAAACATTTTATCGTTTATATTTGCGACTAGTCAAAATGTTTGGGAGCACCATATCTGGTGTGTTAAATTCTGCTGCAGAGAGTGACCAGCTAGTTTCTTCCATTCTAAATGGGAAAATCAATATAATTCTAAGTCTTGGTCCAATTTTTAATCTACCTAGCACAAAAATTTCACCCCAGAAACCCTATGCCTTCTTCTGTCTTAGTGTTTACCTTTGCCAAAAGTTAAATAAAGTGCTACTTAGATCAGCCGTGCAATACAGTAAATTCCTATTTTACTGCCATCAGTACAGAACGTTTCAACAATTTCTAAATATCTACTTGAGGAGGGGCCTCCACATTCGCAGGGATAGCCTAATCATAGCAGAATGATCTCGGTTTTAAGGTGGTTATGTCTGGAAATTCTGTTGGCGCCTATTCCATGATACCCAAGACTGGTCATTCAACTGGCTAGGCAAAAGTAGGGAGCGGCGAATAGCCTGAAGTTACAAGTTCCAACAATATTGAGATGAGCAGTGATTTATTTAATAGTCATGAGGATGTATCGATAAATTTTAGTACTAATGTTTAATATACTGCTAAACTTAGCATTGCTCGTTTTATCGAGGTAGAGGCATCCCAGATAGGGATGATGGAATGCATTGTTTATGTGGAGTTAAATTCTCATTCATTATTACTATAGATGTGCGTTCCGAAAGAATTTACATGACCTTCATGACACTATATAAGGTCAATTTATTAAACGATTTAAGTTGAAAATCTGCAACATTTCATGCAATACGTGCTAGACCATACGAACTCCCGCTTTTTTAATTAGGGACAGTCTCAAACCAGACACAGACTAGTCATGTACGAATTAATTTGACCTTCAACAGATTTTTAAGCAGTAACTACTTAAACAAAATACTGTGTACTTGGGAAGTTTAACCTCAACATCTTACGCTGAGTTTTTGCATTACTCGTAATCTGAATCATCACGCTACCGTCTTTTCAAGCTGGGATTGTTTCAAGTGCATTCTATGGAGGTTAATTTGAGTTGGACCATGAAACGGTCATTCTCTTGCCTATACACGTATTATTTTATCCCAACTTAGTTTTACCTATTTATCTGTCTAGTTTATTCAAATACAAATTTCTACATCGATAAAAACAGCTTCAAATAAAATTTTAAATAGGCAACATGCCACCAGCGGTGTATTTTTGATAATTAAACATCAATACTTGTTATTAGTATGCTTCTATTGTCAAAGCTGCATGGATTTTATTTGTTCTGCACGTTTTGTCAAAAACTGCTTTACGAAAACTAAACCGGTGTTGACTAACCTGAAACCCAAATTTTATCGGAGATAGCTCAACCTGAAGCAGTGCCCAGACCGACCAGAAGAAATGGGAAGCTGGAATAAAAGGACGAACCTCAGCGACCAGCGAATTCACGGTTTTATTAAACGCAATGCTGTCTGTATGCTGGAAACTCGAAGATGTGGCGCTTTTATCACAGTCAGCGGGGCGTCGGCCACCGGCTGCGAGATATTCACGGCAAAATAAAGCCTGAAAAATATCAATCTGGGCAAAAATTTGAGACATGCAGTTACGAACGATGCGCATTAGGATTAAAACGTCATAAACGAAATTTCGTTTTCTGCCGTATTATTATTGAGATGTGCTCAGCAACTGCATGGTGTCTCAAAGATGCACGGACAAAAATATAAAATTGTTGCATTTATTTGAACTTCCATAAAATTATAAAAACAGCCCGAAACATAAGGTATGCATTGACACAATGTAATGTGACCTTGCGTATTATCGCATTGGAGGCGCGTCAGCTTCGCGAAGAATTGCCACAACCTTATATTTCGATTCGTTAGCCAGTGTTACCTCATTAACTTAGTATGCGGTCGCTGTATAATGCATCTCAGTGGCAATAGGTTGCATTATAGAGAAGATAGTCCGTAGTTAAGGTAGTTAAGTTCAAATACAAAATTTGAAATGAAAACAACGAACATCTTCCAATAATGATTGAGTTTGCCGCTAAAAATAATCATCACAAAATGAATTTTATGTATTATCGGTCAAAAATGTCCATGAAAAGAAAAGTTTTCGGGTTAGTCTTTTATCTAATTATAGTCCCGGATAAAAGCAAGAGCAGGACGGCGCGAACGCAATGAGGTATAAACGCGGTCGACGTAAATTCTGTACCAACACTGACGGACGCAATATCGTGTGATCGAACTTGGGCGCATTTTTTGACGAGGTGGACGCAAATGTAAGCGACGAAAATTTTTTCTGAACACATACGGACGAAATCTCGCCTGAACGCCAAAGGGTGCACTTCCTCAATCCTTTCCCTTTATGCATTTTTGCCCAGACTGTTTGTAACTGTCATACGTATTTCAGCAAAGTTTAATTTTAATCCAAATTTCAAACAGTTTTCAGATGCTACAACTCTTTAATATCCACACAAGTCTGCGTGCGACGCCTCTTGCATCTTGTTTCGGAACAGGTGAGGTCCCTCCAACGTTAAATGGTTGTTAAAATCCGATGAGTGCTTTAAAGTTGTAATTGATCAATATAGGAAGTTTTGTGTTGTGTTAATTGGAGGAAGAAATAAATGCTGCTGCGGTTTACCTTTCTTCTGAATAAGATAACCATGTTTCTTTTAATAATAGTGGTATATTATCAGCTTGTTAGACTTTCAAAAAGGCAGAAAATTCTTACTTTGAATGCTCAGAATAATCAAGCCTAAGCTGTTTTAGTATCTTTTACAGACGTTTCGGGGTGCCTGGGAAAAATGTCTAATGTTTCAGGTTTCTTAAAAATGATATTTAGGCGTAAATGTTTTTCACGGTTATTGGTAACAAATGGAAATTTAGTTTGACTTTCCTGCAGTATGAAAGTAGCTAGTTGAATGCTACACGTAAAGTTTTTGTAAAATAAATAATCAAGAACAATAGTAACTAATAAATAAAAACGCATTAATAATGGCAAACCTGTTGAGCCTCAGTCGGGAAATCATCTTGGTTGACCAAAAATCCGGGCGTTGTATCTCCACTTTCGTAACTAATCGCCCATTCACAAAAATGGTTTGCAATGTCGAAAGCTCTAGGACAATATGAATAAAAAGGTCACAGAAATACTGAAAAGCGACAAACTACTGGTCGCCGTGAAACAACCCCAAAAATGATTCTGAAAAATATCTATCGTAATTGTAAGTAAAATGAGCACCAGAAAATTTGAGCGAAACCAACGTTGCAATAATTTTTCCAGCGAAATATTTTAGGTAATTTTTAAGTTAATATTGGAACAGCATAGTTTATATTATTTTTTCTATAAATATTTATTAGAAATTACATGCAAAATTTTATTTCATATCTAAAATAATTAAACACAATTATTAAGGAAAGACCGTTACTACTATTTGGACACTGTAGGCTATGTCTTCACTATCAAGAATTTAGTAATAAATTTGGAGATTCATGTTCAATTTTACAATATAATCAATATTATCTACTTAATTCCGCACCGATGCGAGAACTGATGTGAAAATATACTAGTAATAAATTCTATAGTAAAGCAGCTACCAATGTATACTGAATTTAGGGCAAGTTAAAAATCCAAGAAATTCTAGGGTAGGCTGGCGGATGCAGCTATGACACTCAACCCAGATATGTAGAGTATATCTCATCATTTCAGGCCTGCAAAAAGATAACGACTTAAAAAAGTTCAATAAACACACTGCTCCTACATTGAGAACGAAAAAGTAAAAAACATGATTTTAAAGAAAATCGATACTATGCAATAGTACTAAATTGCCGCGATCGATTATCCAATCATTTATTGGCAATGAAATTAACACTACATTTCCAAAAGAAGAAAAATGCTGTAAATAAACCCCCCCGCAGTCGGCACTCACCGATAGTTATACGATGCATATTCGAAATCGATGAGCACAAGTTGTGGAGTTGTACAGCAGGGACAGCTCTTGGAACCACAAATAACAGCAGCGGTTTTCATATCAACTTCTCGGGAATCGTGTACTGTCGGCGCCATGCAACCATTTGCCATTCCAAAGACATCCTCACTAAGTGATGACGACGAAGATGATGATCGTACGTTCGCAGCTTGATTATAATTATTACATTGAGACTTTACCAGCAAAATGTTTCCTTCCTGCAAATCGTTATGACAAAACAAAATCGGCGACCGCGAATGTTGCAAACATTTTCTGAAAAAATCTAACACGTAATGAAAAATAGTACCATTAACATAATATTTTATCGTCCATTGTGGAATTGCATCCGTAGCAATCATTTTCAGTGTTCCGCCTTTGATCATATCATATCGCCGCGCTCAGAGAAACAGGTCTGATACATTTTTGGTTTTGGAACATTATGTCACCCCAAAAACTTTCCGCAGTACATAGTACCGTGAGTATTATGTACAGTACTCGCCAAAAATGACCGTCGCATTTCGAGCGAGTGAGTTCGAGCGAGTCTCGAGCGAGTCGCGAGCGAGTGGCTCGCTCGAGATTTCTCAACTATTTAAATTAATAGAAAATTCTGTTTTTAGGACAAATTTATTTCGAGCGAGTCGCGAGCGAGTGTCGAGCGAGCGACAGTCATTTTTGGCGGGTACTGTAAGACTCATTTAGCCGCCAGATAATAAATATATGCAGTTAGACGAAGTCCAACCGAGCCAACACCAGAAATCCTGTATCCCATTACATTTAGTTTGCATTAAATTTTCTCGTAGGATTTGACGAATCACAAAGCTATGGAATCTGAACGCATTTAAGTGTCACGATAACAATACACCGGAAGTGCCTCATTGGCAACGCTACGTTGATTTTAGTCATATCGCAAAACCGAAGAACTTTTTATTTCTTATTATAATGACCAAAGAAACAAAAACCATTTTTTTAGATTTATAAATCACAAATTTAAAAAAAAACTATATATAATTCGAAGACTAATTTTTACGTGGTTAGAACCAATATTTGCCTTATTTGGTCCCAGCCATGCAAATATAAATGCTTTCATCGCATTCAACAACGAGATCCAATGGACACATTCTAATGACCTGTATATATCGAACATTTATTTCTGGAATTGAAAAATTGGCAAAATTTCATTATTTAATAAAATTTTCAACCGGTACGGTCCCAAAGGTTATTAACCCACCCAATCTGGGCACAAACCAATGAAACCAATGTATTTAATGGGTTAAAGTCCTATAATCCCACCGTTTACCCCATCAAGTACAAAGCTTGCTTTGTAAAAATTTTGAAAATATTACATTTATGAGGTATTAATTGCGAAAAGCTCGAAAAAGGGTACTCTTACATAAATGCATAGAACCAAGTTGTAGTTCTCGATGAGAGGATTCTGGTGGCCTCCATTTTTCGATCTGACGCCACTGGCAAGTGTTATAAGCTAAAGTGTTGGGTGACCTTGAATGGCCAAAATCCAAAAGTTTAAAATTTGTATCGGTTTTACGAAAATGTAACTAGGAAATCGTGGGAGCAACACAAATACAAAGCTAGGTGCAAGACTAAACTTCATTAAGGGTCGAATAAAAAGTTTGGGGATCCAGTGAGACGGGTCAGTTAAACGCTATCTGAGAAAACTCCGCTCTGTCTGGTTCAATAACCAAGCAAATGAAGACAGACTACATTTTGGAAGTCGGTTTCATCAACCATAAACCCATTGGAAAAAACGGAAACAAATTATTGAGCGGAGCGAGGTGAAGCGTTTGTTTTCGTCAGAGGGGAAAAATTCGGCACTGTCTGTCTGTCCGTCCGTTGAACTCCGCAATAATTACTGGGCCGATTTTAAAAAATTTATTTGTTTGAAAGGCCTAATATCAGACAGGTGCGAGACATATAGATTTTGTCAAAATTTGTTTTACTTAATTAGTAATTAAGTAATTTATTAGTTTAGCGCGTCAGCCTATTTTTAGCATTTTTAAAAAAATTGCTTATTTTTCAAAGAATTATTATTGTAAAGCTATTATTTTGGTGCGTATATTACATCTCGCTGTACTGATTATGAATCAAGGTGTTTATTACTATTCGGGGATGTTAAAAACATGCTAATTAGTAATTAATTAGCTAATTACTAATTAAATATTAACTAGTAAACGTAATAAATTACAAAAAGTGAGCGGAGCAATAGTCCAAAGTATATTATATGTTATTTATGTATACATGTATTTCAACTAAATATTTAATCAATTTATACAAAGTATCACGTTTTACACATTTGATGTCAAATCCACCTTACAAAAAGCTAGGTTAAAAATTAGCAAATTAATTAGTAATATCACGTAATTATATAACTAATTAGCAAACACGATAAAATCATAGAGGTTTAAAGGTCACATATATTCATGATTATCGATATCGAGAACCCCCGCGAGCCAAAAATCAGCAATGTAAAGATGATTTTAAAGTTTGCATAAAATTAACTAATTAGCTAATTCATTACTTAACTGATTGGCATATACGGCCAAATTTTAGAGCTTCAGAAATACCATAATCAGCGGAAAACACCCGTGTGGAATTTTATTCATTTCGGAGCACTTTGAAAATTTTCACAGTTGGAACAAAAATGTGGAAATTTTAAACAACAATTTTAATCCGATATGTTTTTGCCTTCTGCCGGAACTGAAACCGGAATAAGACTTTCGCCTGAACCGCAACTCCTGTTACTCCATATTTGTACGATAAAACACAAAATAACGCAACGAAATTTGAAAATCTAGCATAAAGCCGAACCGTATTCGAGCACACATCGGTGTGTTGGTCTCATTAAGCAAAGATGTACATCTAGATCAAGTCGTGGTGGTATTTTTTTTTGATCCGAGGCCTGTGTCGTCAGATAGTGGTTACAAAAAGATGGTACATGTATAGCCAGATTTAGCAGAACAATTAAAACATCTGTCATTTGCCATTTTTACCCGCAAAATGGGTCGGAGGTTCAATTAAATAGCTCATCATTATTGCTACCGAAAAAAATTATCTAAATCCATCTATCCAAAAATGAGTTATATGTGACACCCATGAAAAAAGAAAATTCACAAATTTTACAATATAGCGCTCCTAATAGACATTCGCGTGCTCCGTTTCAAAATAATATTTTAACTGCAAAAAGCATAAATCAAACAAACAATATCATTATTACCATGTACTCGGGGCTCATTAGGATTCAACGAATAAGTTGAAATTCTATGCTGATAATACACAATAACAACGAGAATATTAACAAATTTGTCTTTGAACTGAAAACACGTGTCAATATAAAAAATGAAAACAAAAATTTTGCAATCACTTTACTGACCCCATAGTACACACAAATTGTTTAGGTAAAGTAAGTATTGCAAAGTGGATGTAGCAAAACTTTTGTAAAAAAATAGCACCAATCTAGATTGGTGAATTCTGGAAGAAGATAATCAAGTTGCTAGTTTTTGTATGAAAATCAACTAAACAATCGTTAACCTGATATTTTAAGACTATCTTTGGTGACACTACTAAAAAATCGAGCTTGTGATGGTGGTAGTCGCCAATGATCACGCAGCTAAGCGTTCGAGCACAATGTTACCATTTGCTAATCTTATCGAATTAAACTTGCAAAACGAAACTTACCTACGTCTAAGCATAAATTTCAGGAATTTAAATAAAACGATAAGACATTTCTTACTTACCGCACAATCATTGCTTCATCCAGCAAAGCGCTGCGGTCAAGCTGAATGCACTTGTTTGATGACGGATGGCGTACGTTCACCGGACGATCGCTAGTTCTCTGTGTTATCCAGCTAATAATAAAAAAAACAACTTATGCGTAACGCTTGAGTCATACATGCCGGCGCAGGGGCTCAGAAGTGCTACCCTCTGAGGGCTCAAACTCCACCCCTGCCCCCTCTAAGGCCCTGATCTAGTCTCCCGAGCGTACAACCCCACCTCCCCCCTGCGCCCAGCCGAATGCCCGTGACACATTGTAGCAAAATAGGGTGAAAATTGGCAAAATGTGGTAACGCTGCCAAACATGGGTTCTCAGGGTGGGGGAAAGGGGCTTGTCAAATTTTGCAGTTCGCCTATGGAGGACCCGTTACCGACCCCGGCTACGTCCTGGGACCTTGGAGCGTCCGTACACATGACTTGAACACAGAACAAAACAGGCAATTTCAAAATATACTATGATTGAAAATTACTAGAGAAATGTTATGGGTGCAGATATCATCACTGAAATATGTGTAAGAACAAGTGATACATTTTATTGAGCTATCACACAGCCAACGCTTGTCATTATCATACATTTTAAGCTTAAGAAGCGATTGCCGGAGTAGAACATTAATTGTTAAGCCAAAATCAATAACTCGTATCTTGCAAGCGAAGCTAAAATGCAGAGAGCGTGGTTTCATCTATAGTGACATTAAGTGTAATCAGCTGCAACAGGCTTTGTGTCTGATGTACATGCCACACTAAGCTAGCTTCTCCAAACTACCAAAATTATGCAGTGTGTCGGCCACTTTGTTGAACCAATTTTTCAGGCCATGTTAGACTATATTCTACGACAAAAATCTATTTAGGTGACAGAAATGTGAAGAAAAAATTCTGCTTTGTTTTAGAAGAGGTATTTCAACTCAGTAGTGTATCAAGGTTAGGAACAGGATCAACGTGTCACGGTATGTAACTCGGTATTGACATGGGCTTATTTAGAATGACAAAGCACCCTCCTCTGCACTGTATCTTAACATGATAGAACCGTGTCTTTTGCATTTCTCTTTCAGCTCGGCTCTTCCGCAAATACGCACTGGAAACTCAATGTTCTGGTAAAAAAGTTCTGCTCGATTTCTCTCATCTGCAATAAAAACTCACCAGGAGAGCGGAAGGTTGGTAGAAGGGTGTTGGTGTGCTTTTAGGGCATGCTTTTAAAGTGCAGGCAAGAAACAAGATCTACAGCCAAGGACAGCAGTATTTGATACTTATCCGTTTCATTAAGCAAGTGCTTAAAACTGCTTCCAAATCGAGTAGAAATAACCTCAAGCCTGACAAAAAGACTCCCGAGCTACATCCAACTGGTTTACATGTGAATCTATATTATAGTGGTTTGAGAAGAAGTGGCTTCTAGTTGATCCATGTTCAATTGTTTTCCAAGATCGGTCCTTTACAGTCTAGCAAAACTTTTGCACATTAATAGATCAATGCGGCGGCCGGGTCACTGGATCACTAATATGATTTGGTCACCTGGTCACTGCCATGACTCGGTCACCGAGTCACAAAATGGTGCTGCTCGGTTCCATCTCTGCAACGTGTCCATTCACGATGACGCGAGTAGCCTTGCACCTTTTAGAAGATAAGGGAGTTTTCCGCTCTTACGGAAAATAAATTTGTACATTTGTAAAAAATTATGCAAAAAAATTGACGTGCACATGTAAAATTTGGCCACGGATACCCTTCAGTTCCTAGGACACTTAGGCCGAATTTCCAGGATTTGCTAAGATCTGTACTAAATTTCCAAATTTCAGGGACGCTACCATATTTTCCAAGGCACGGACACCATGTTATACCTTAGGGAATGACCTTTAGGTCCCCCAGTTCGCAACTGGGGGAAGCGAAAATATCTCGGCGGCGATTCCCAGTTCATCTAAGGCCTAGATGAACTGGGGGACAATAATCTACGCAGGGGGACAATAAACTACTGCATCTGTCAGAAAATATAAAAAATGTGGAATTTGACGACTGTGTAAAACTAGTATCTCGCTAGCAAGTGAAAACGGAGCGAACATGAACGCTAACAAATATTATTCCAAGCTTGAAATATCACTTTTATTGATGTTTGTGTGCTATTTAAAATGTGTTGTGTGAAAATGGTCCAAGATTAGAACCAATCACAGAACTGTAACGACATGATACAGCAACAATTAGGCCTTTCTATCTCGAGATATAGGTCGCGAAAGATAGATTCCCGAATGGACAAATTTAAACTAGTAACTCTACCAAGATTGCAGAACGTAGTGAAGCATAGGTACACCTACGCCTTTTGCGTGCACAGCCAATTAGCTCTCGATAACATACGTCGATATGCTATATGTGGATATCACACAATACCGCACAAGTTAGAATAAAACTAACAGCGACAATAAGTTGCCCATGGCCCAAAAACCCCAAGTGCAAGCTATCAGCCTACAAGGACGTAACAGTAAAATTAGGAACTTTGGATCAATGAACGGCGGCGCCATACAACCGTTTCCATAGAAACTTGCATCACAAAGCAAAATCAACACCCTCAAACCCCATAACTCTAGAATCAGAGCCTTAATCGAAAAACAAAAAGGAGGCATCGGCGCTTATCATTTAACTATGAAATAAAACCAACCAGAGAAAAAATTCGAAAGTTAAGATAAAAATAAGCTAGCTTTCGTGAAGGTTGAGGTGAAAAACCCTCATTTTGACCTCTCAACCGAACCATAGGGCGTCATACCCCCGTACGTATGGAACCATGGGTCACAGAGCAAAACAAGCACCGGCAATGAGTTTCCCATGCCCGAAAACCCCTATGTGAACCTTTTCAGCCGCCCAGGACGTCAGAACAAATTTTAGAATTTTGGGTCGACCAACCATTGGGCTACCATACCTCAAACCCCATAACTTTAGAACCAGAGCGTTAATCCAAGAACAAAAAAGAGACATCGGCATTTATCATTTTACTATGAAATAAAATCATACGGAGAAAAAAATTCGAAAATTAAGAAAAAAATAACCTTGCTTCCGTGAAGGGTACTAAAATGGGGTCAAAACTCCACATTTAGACCCGACCCCGGAAGCAGACCCCAAATCAAAACGCTCGGAGATGTACTATGCCGGTTCGAATGAGCCCAAGATCATGAAAATCGGTTAAGGCGTTCCTGAGTTCTGGCCGATCACACACAGAGATGGAATTTAAAAGATTCCATCCCTGCAACACACAATCTCCAGTATGTTTCACTACTTTCTGATGATAAATGTCTGATACTTCGAAGTACATAGTTCGCTCATCCGTTTTGTAGTTTGGTTGATTGTGTGAGTACCGCAGTGCGGCTAAATATTGTGGGTCCGCTTTGTGACTTTCCTGAGCTTTCTTGTTGTCAATTATCGAGATTAGTTCAGGATTTTCGGGACTGGTACTTATTTGAGCCGTACGCATAGTTGACAGTACTATAGCCTCATAATATTGAGATTAAAGTCGAAGGGTTCATCCAATAGCTAGAGTATTTGCCTTTGAAACAACGTTAGAGTTCATCGCTATTCTTGGTAAGGGGCGATCAGTCTCCCCTACACTCCTGAGTGCAACCGTTTAGTTCTCTATACCCACCGATCGTTTTTCACTTCGTTGCAACAATAACGAATCTCCTACAGCAACTACATGATTATACAATGGCTAAGGCAAGAGCACACAATGATAAAGGGGTAAATACACGAGGGTACATGTACAGCAGGGAATAACCGGAACCGAAATTTACCGGAACCGTCCATTTAAACCGGATCCGAACCGGAACCTGGCCTTCGAAATTTATATACAGTAAAACAGATGAAGGAAGAAATTAAGGTATAGTCGATGTAAAATGCATTAAAAATAACTTTTACATTAAACTTAATGTTTGCGATGGCATTGCCGTACTGAAACTGTAAGACTGAGAAAGCTAATAATGTTTATTTATCTATCATTATGTCGTTTTATTGGGCAACCAGAGCAAAAATGCCTTCCATTATACACCCTCGCATAAAATGCCCATTTGAAAATGCATTTCAACGCACGGAGCGTTGAATAAACACTTTCGTTCTTCTGTCCCCATTACACATACGTATGTTACATGTTGTTCTGTAGGAAACTTGAAATTATTGCTTTATATGATTCCAAGAAGAATTGATAGAAAGTAATTTTCTGATCAGTGGTAAGAGACACTGTTTAGGCTAGCGTTGAACAAACAGTGCCCGTCAGTTACATGATAATGATGGTAACTTTCTAATCAGAATGCTATAAATGAGACAAACTGTGATACTGCTCGCACAGTTTCAATAAATGCAGTTCATTGCCAAGAAAGAAGTTTCTCGCTGCGTTGTGGATAACGTAACATTACTTCAATTTCACCTGATTTATAAAGTTTACAAGCGCAATGGTTGGTGTTTGGCGCAATTTACATTAGCCAAGCATACGCTAAGTACTTCTGTGTAAGCCATAATCTGTTACCCAGATGGACTGGTTTAATTCAAACGTAACCCGGAGACTTCTGAATGTGTAAAATAGCTGCTACAAGCATCGACCTGGTTTTGATTTGTTAACTTGCAGGTTATTATGAAAAATTCTTACTGAAATTATGTGCCCTACTTCGTTTCACACGGCAAATTGCTTAGTTCATCTTTTCTTTTGCTTGGTTGTATTGGAGCTTGATCATTGTATAATATACATTATATACATAAATATTTGGATCAGAGATGAAGCAAAAATGTGAAAAATTTCAAACAAAATTTTTAAACCGGAATTCCGGTTCCGATAGGTATAGTTTTTGCCCTTTGCAGGAACCGCAACCGGAACACGATTTTCGCCGGAACCGCAATTCCGGTTACTCCCTGATGTACAGATATTTAAAGGCGCACATACAGAATATACAAGAACAGACATACAATTACAGACTGATTAAATGACATTAAACGCACGATAATCCACAATAAATAAAGCTAAATTTATCAAAGCTAGATCTACTCGACAATTAATTTGATCAGATGCACATTCACACGTAGTTGCTCATGGGAGGGGAGTTTTAATTTGGCTCAGGACCATCGATTTTGCTCTAATCTCTCTAGTGCGCATGACCTCGGGGTTCAGTCATTTCGCCAACACAGTGGTGAGGATTAATCTACAGCGTAAAGATCCATAATGGATCTGTTACATATTTAACTTGATCCGTTCGAAAGCAACTGTTCCGTTGTAGCAAAAACAACTGAATTAATAACTTTGTACTACTGATTTGATTGAAAAACAATAATTATAATTGGCCAGAAATTGACAAATGCAGTGGTAGTTCGTCACAACTTATTCACATTAAACTCACCGATTCATGGCTTCAAATATATACGTCGGTTCTTTGATGATGGGTACCGATAGCGCATGAACTGCTACCATTTTTCGAGCAATTTGAGTCGAAATAGACGGAATACGAATATCCCTACACAACAATGGTCGAGACTGAAGCAGAAAAAAATAAATAATACAAATTTATATACTATTATCTCGCAAGAGAGTGGGACGGAGCGAGCATGGCCGCTAAGAAATAGTCCGAGCTTGATGTTAGCTTTAATGGCGTTTGTGTGACATTTAAAAAGATTTGAAAAATAGTCCGACTCTAAAGATCACCCAAAGCCCTGTAATAATATGGTATAGCAACAGCATGGCTCCGACTGTAACATCATCGTATGCAGTGTGCTTGAAAGCCTATATAAGAATGTTTTGACGCTTCCATCAAGCAATAACATGCCACAGAAGCTGTGAGAATGGGTCATCTTTGAGAATAGGTCGGCAAACCCTAAAGCACCCCAAATCCCTCTGAAACGACGTCTCCGACAAAAATAAGGTTGTATTAAGCGTGCTGTAAAACCTATATAACGATGCCGTAACGCTCGTGCAACACAATGACAAGTCAGAAAGCAAAAAATAATGCTATGTGAAAATAGAACGACACACCCTATTTGGACACATAGCGGCGCAGTGAGTGACAAAAGTGCTACTCAGCTAAGTTGTAGCACTTGATGAGCTAATTTCGTATCCAGAAGGCGTAGTCGGGGGGTTTAGTGCCTAATGAAAAAACAATATTCGTACTTCGTCAAATTGGGAAGAGGGCCTTATCTATTTCAGCTCTTCTCAGGTTCCACGCAGTCCATGCCGCCTGGCAAATTTTGTTCCCCCCATTTCATGCCATCTAGTGCTTTTTCCTTATTAAAATTGTCAAATTTTTGTCTGACCGGCTAAAAATATGCGAATTATTTCCCTATAGTGGCTAAAAACAAATTTTCCCTGCTGAGCCAAAAATCACCAAAATATCCCCTTTTAAGTAAGCACAGTTGCAATAAGTTATAAAATTAGACATTTCTTCCGTTTTCTGTAAAGTATTTACGGTCCCCAGTTTAGCTGGGGGATCCCCGGTTGACCTGGAGGAATCGCTCCAAAGTATTTTCAGTTGCCCCAGTCCAAACTGGGGACCAGAGGTATGCATTCAGGTATAATTTTGGTAGTTTTGGGAAGGTAGGAAATAAGTTGAATTGTGATCAAGTAAAAAAATTATGAAGAACCATTACCCCGTCGATGAGTTATGATCCACAGACGGATATAGGAAGTTTTTACGATTTTTTGCCACTATCAAAGTTTTAGGTGAAAATTCGGATAGCTTCGATCGCTCCGTTTTTAATACATATAATACTGCACTATACTACACAGTAAAATTACGAAAATTAACAAAAACTTTAAACCAAGACTTTTAAATTGATTTAGCGGAACCATACCAAATAAATGTCAAATTGAAGTTTATATAGCCCATTATCTCGACAATACGGAGGAAAGTCCAATCCATGGCTGAACCTTATATCATAATATACCTGAAAGCTACACACTGAAAATTAAATAATTTCATTACCGGATAGCGTTAAATAGCCAGGAAGGACTGAAAATACAAATTGCAACGGAACTGTAATTATAGTTAAAACCAAAGCGAGAAATAAAATACTTCAACAATGCTAAAAGGTTCAAATTCCTAAATCACCTTTGGGATAAATCATTACAGTAACCTGAACGATAATCACCACCATCAAAATTTTGAACTACGATTAAACGAATCTGTCACTACACTGCTATCCCTACATTCCCTATAAATTCCACGTTTGTCGTGTGTCAACAATAAAAGCCCGAACTTCCGCTGCAAATGCAATAAGATGAAGCGGAAAAATTCAGTAAATATCGAGCGTATTACTTCATATTAATGGCATATATGCGGTCACAGACAGAATCGACTGCACAAACGCAATCACATTTAAACGCATTCGCACGCGTTGAATCTTATTTCTGAGCGCGCGCTTTTTTCAGAATTTTTTTCAAAATGGACTCTGGGTCCAGCAAATTTCTTTTGGGTCCAGACCTTAAACGCTAGGTCTAGACTTATAATTTTTGGCTCGAGAATTTAACGAAATTCTACGTAATTACGAAACGCAATTTGACATTATTACATAATTAAATTACAAATATATAAATTATTCTCTGACTGTCCCAAGACAGGATAAACGATGGGACCCATCCGTGAAACCAGCAGATACAGATACAGATGTAAGCACAAACAGTTGAAAGCTTACACTAAGAGAATAATAGAATTTGTTAGCAGACCCGAAACTGCCCTGGGTCCAGCAAAAATGTTTTCGGTCCACGTAAAAATATTTTGTCCAGACCCACCTGTGGACCAAAAAACCTTGTTTTGCGTACTTGCAGTTAATTCTGTCCGTGGCTGTATTTTGTTCGTAATGTGGACCCCTTGGGACTTAAATGAAATATACCACTAAATGTAATAATAACAAGGCCTTATTATTTATTAAATAAAATTGTTTCAATGTAAAATATAAATTTGTCCAAGTAGGAACATGTTAAATTAAACCGAAACTGGTCATAAACAAATGATTTAAAGCAGTTGTTCCGATTCGTTTAACCAATATTAGGTTAGCACCAAAATAATTCTATAGGACTAGATTCAGAACGAACGACGTTTCCATTTCCTTAGGTACGCAAAGATAAGTTACAGATAAATCTCTATTCAGGCTGGTCAATCTCTGAACACATCCTACATATTAAAACTATCTCATTTATGGCCAATAACTTTCTTTTAGACTAAACCAAAGAACTATTTTTAAATGAAGAATACTTTATTTATATTGTGACTTCTATTGTTTTATTGTATTATGACATAAATACTAGTAACACGTAAACGTGGGCGACGGAGGCATGGTGGTTAACAACGGCGTGAATAGTGCATACAGCTTGTGGAATTTCTAACATTTTTGGTAACAATAATAAGAGGAAGACATGAAAACGTCTAGTTATTTATACAGTAGAATGACAATACATCTATCAAGTTGTACCCATCAATGAAATTTAGTCCAAATCGGCCGAGTCATTCAAAAGTTATAACACACTTAATAATTTTTCACTCATTTTTAAGAGACTTTGCTTAATTTTAAGAGAATTTATAAAGGTAAGTAGATCACTCGTATACAGTCTTTTAGAAAACGTGAAGGTACATGTTATGTCAAAAAATGACCGAGATAGCACGAACGGTTGTCGAGATATGATGAACTTAAGTTTCCCTAAGTCAATTTTAAGAGAATTTGCTTAATTTTTAAGGAAAGAGATGAAATACGTCAATCAGCTATATACAGCTGTTTAGAAAACGTCAAAATACATTTTATGTAAAAAAATCGCCGAAATAGCACGAACGGTTGTCGAGATGCGGTGAAAAAGCTGAAAAAATGGCAAAAATCCCCAAAAATTTGCTTGATTTTGAGTACAAAGCAATTTTCGTAGAAAAAAGTGCTCAATGAAAGGGCACTCCGCAAGAGAATGTGCAACACGAAGAAAAAAAATTTCTAAAATCGGCCCAGGCGTTCAACCTGCAGACCTGTCTGTGACAAACAAAAAAAAGTCACAGAGAAAATTGAAATTTTGCGTCTAGTATATTGATATATAAAGTTAAATGTACGCCTCCGGCTGCGACTCGCCACCTTCGGTGGCTCGTCTTGCCTCCGTCAATTAAATTAGTATAGGATAGCTTTTGGTGTTGTATACTTGAATGCTCGGCTCGACTTGTTGAACAAAGTTTCTGGAATACGGTGTGGCAGGTTAGGCTGCAACAGTGAATAGACTTGGTTAGAAGGTGTAATGATACTTTTCATTTATTAATTAATATTTTATAGGTAATAAGACTTTTTAAATTTACAAGATGACAATCTTTTCGATTTTGTCAATCAGCTGCTACATATATAAAACGTAAAGGCGTGTTTTACATTTTTGGAGGTCGTACTGGGGACTATAAAAAATTTTTAAACAGTAGCCCAGCTGCACAGCGAACTTCCTTACCTAAATTAATATACTTAGAGGACCAAAATTACGAAAAACTGGTGCAACCCAGCTGCACTTGCAACTTCCGCAAACGTAAACGACTACTCTAACCCAGCCGCACTGGCAACTTCCATAAAATAAAACGACATCCTTTGAGCTCTACATATAAGACTTAGATAGGCTTTATAACCACACGTTCCCCCGAAAAACACTACACTACTACCAACCACTACTTAGTTACTACTTACTTAGGGTACCTTATTACTAACTTAGCGAGCTACTCACTGACACTTTAAGTCGCTTGTCTTGTTCACACATTGTCGCTTGTGTCGGAAGTTCTACGGGAGCCATCGAACGGAACTCGTCACGCAACACGCCATCGAGCGGAACCCGCGCACTTTCCTTCGAACGGAACTCGTTCATACCTATTGAGTCCAGCGGACCTCGCTCCTTTTATGTTTCTTCGAACGGTACTCGTTCTATATCCGTCGAACGGAACTCGCTCATCAATACTTTGCCTTCGGACAAATCTTGTTCATTTCACAGCGCCCCGGCACCAAGCACCAAGGTCATTACTACGCACTAAGTGTCAAGTTACTGAGAACAAAGCTCAAAACATTATGCGCTAGAGTAACACATATCATCTGCTAAGTCATGTTCTAATGGCTCAACCAGGTACTGCGACTACGCCTAAGGATAGGACTGAAAGTATGTTAAGGGCTCTAGAAAAGCAGAATGATGAGATATCACAGTTACTCAAAACTCAAACAAAAACTAATGAGATTGTCGATACATCACAAGAACAAGTCATAGACATAGACAATATCACTTCATCACCCTCGTATCAGGCTGACTTATCCTTTTACTATGGCAAACTAGGAGAAGATTTTAAGCATCTTTTGAGCTAATGGCGAATGCAAATAAGTGGAATGAAGCTCGAAAACTTAAAGTACTACCTGCTTACTTACGAGGCACTGCACTTGAGTACTATAGGAGTCTACCTGAACGAACTAAGCGGAGCTACGTGTCACTTATAAGAGAACTATGTAATGCACTACAGGCACCTGAGGGTGAAAAGTTCAAGCGTAATGAGCTTATGCGAAGGACACAGCTACCGAGCGAAACTGTCACAGACTTCGGTCAAGCAATCAAGGTTCTAGCACGCGAAGCATGGCCTGAGTTAGATGCTAATACCAGAAACTCCTTTGCGTGTGACCTTTTAACTGAGGGAATTAGACTACCACGTGTTAAAAAGTTTCTACTGTCCTAAGGGCCTAAGTCTCTTGAAGAAGCCATTACGTTAGCTGAGAAAGACGAGGCTCAAACCAACCGAGGCTGTGAATTTCCAAACCAACCGAACTAATGTTGAGACTCCTAACTATGGCTTAGAAATCGAAGGACTTCACCGACGGCTAGACGGGTTTTTTTCGATCTGAAAACCGTGGTGGTGGTGGTTGCTACAGGCGACCATCCCGGGATACAGATTATAGCCGCATGAATTTTAAGAATAGGTCTCCGGCAACTGGAAACGAGCGGTGTGATTTTTGGCGTAGGAATCATCATAGTTACACTTGTCCTCATAAGCCCGATCGTAACTATGGGGGAGATATGAATTTTTGACACTATGGAGACTGCGGTAGGCAAGATTACCATAGCACAAACAAGGGCGACTATCGGGACACAGGTAGGCGAGACTATAGAGGAGCTAGCATGCGAGACTATCAGCGCAAGTCTATTACACCGTCGAGAACACCTTCTGGAGAGCGCGAGCGTTCTTCTTCTGGGCAGCGAAAATATGTAAATGCTGTTGAAATTACTGCAAAACTAAAAATGATGCACTTAAAGATCAGCTCGAAAGGCTTAAAGAAACTAAACTCCCTTACTTTATAGGATCGCTACCACCTTTAAATCTTCTTATACCATGTGCAATTGCAACTAATCAATCACTAAGACTTGTTAAAATAGCAGTATTACTACTAATACTATATTATCTACTAATCTTAATTACTCCTGACTTAGTAACATAGTAATTCTATCAAGCAAATATTCTACATCATTTTAAAAGCAATATTTTGAGTCAGGCAACACCAACAACGTGGTCAACTAAGCAGCCACTTCAAGAAAATACAAATGGTGTTGCTATGATTTGTGTAGCACTTCATATAACTTAATAATACAACATGATACTGTTGTTACATTTGATGGAACGCTGCCTTCTACAGACTTAGGAGACATTGTGACATTTTGTGTAATCAACGTAGCGCAACATATGTATGGAACACAGTACTTAACCGTAGCTTTTGTAAATACCAATATAAAGCTTCACAGACAGTTGAAATAGCTGGAAAAAATTTAATAATAGGTGATGTTCAGGGAGCCTTTACTTTGACAAAAGCCTTACTCAATGACACAGGCTGTAAGACATCTAACAAAATATATATAACAATGAAGAAGGTGTTACAGTCAACTTTGTTAGTACAAATCTTCCGCAATTCTTGTCCCAAAAACACAATACAATTATAACAAAAAACAAAAATATCGATCCAATAAATTTTAAACTCAATTATCTAAAAACTAAATTAATGCAAATAGAAACTAAAAGATTTGCGTTGTGTGGCGTGAACTGTGCGTAAACAGGCAGCGACTTCTGCACTTCGTTCATCAACTTCTAAAAATTGACCCGAGTATAGCACTTAGAACATTCTTGCAACGTGACAATATCTTTGCACATATTTCTGGAGAGGCCATACTTATTTTTGACTGTTTTACTGTAAATGCAACTAGAATCTACTGGAACCACAAAATTAATAACACATGTTACGAATATATTCCATTTGAGTTTAACAATCAAATTTGGTTCTTATTGCCGGCACAAGAGACTTGGTGTCAATGTCAGATTCAGTAACATGTGCACAACTATCACCAAGCACACACAAAGTTGATAAAACGTGGATCACGGGTACTCATCGAATACATGTAACAGAAGCAGCAGTAGACTTGATTTGGGCCCACAAATAGCAACCGTTTACTTTTAACACAACAGAACTAATATCAGTTCGTACGCCTTCGTACTCTAAATTATTATATCAGACAGACACAGCGGATAAACGATCTCGCATGGCAACAGCGAGAATAGATCGTTTAATTAATTATACCGCCGCTTTATCTTGTGGTCCTGATATAGTTTACAACGTTCTTCGAGGTGCAGGAGAAGTAGTAGGAAACATAATAAATGGATATGGATCTGCTGTCGGTCATGTCATTGGAGGAGTAGGTTCTGGTGTGACAGATATAGTTAACGAATTATTTACTGGATTGGTACAAGTTGTCATTAACATTGTTGTCATTGTGGCTTGTATAACGACTGCACTGGCATTAACATATTTGCTCTACAAACACAAACTTTGTCACAGTATGTGTCATAGACTTCGACGTTACAACAACCGCAGCAAAAGACAAAACACTTTTCGACTAACTACTCATGAAATGGATGTGCAGGAAACTTCTCAACAAAAACTGAGTCGAAAACCAAATCAAAATACAGAAAATTTTACTATTGATGAACAAATAGAAATGGATACTTGGCCGCCAAAGCCAATCGGTGGTCTTTATACAAGTACTTTCGTAATTCCTGTATCCTTATTCGGAATGGATACTTGGGCACTTTGAGACACTGGTTCTAGTCATACTATAATATCACACAGTGCTTTTGCTAAATTAAAAATACCAAAGGCAACATTACCGACCGTTCCAGCAAAATCACTTATAGTAGAGGATTTAACATTTCACGGCACAATTCTGATACACGTAAAAATGAGTCCTAAGACTTTTGTACATGTGGTCACCATAGTAGAAGAGAATTGCTGTCCGTTTGATTGTATACTTGGTGTTGAGTTTTAAAAACGACTAGGAAAAGTCACTTTGGATTTTGAAGATTATGAGCTGTAAATATTAGGTACTAAAGTGAATATCGGAAAAACGGTTAGCCCGTATACTGTAACAGCTATGGAAACAGTAGTAATACCTCCGCAATCTGAAGTGTATTCACCGCGATGTCGTACAAATTTAATACAAACTAAAACAACTATCTTACAACCCCAGTTTGACAAGTTGGCTAAACGATCATTTGAAACGTGTTCAATTCTAACTACTACTAAGGAAGGCTACGTTGATTTTGTTTTAAGCAATGTAAAACCTTATAGAACCGTACTTTATAAAAACACTCACTTAGAAGATGCATATGAACTTGAGACCCATGAACATCTTTCTTTTAGTCGTGCCTATGTTGCTACTATCAAAGGCAATTACAAAAATCAGAGAACATAGAACTACTGATATTCCGGATTTTGAAACGCAAATGGAAAGTACGGTGTCTTGTTGTAGACAATTGAATGACTCTCAGAAACATAAGCTTGTGAATTTACTAACAAACTTTCAGTATGTTTTTGCACAATCTAATCATGACTTAGGAAAAACTGATATCGTCAAACATGGGATTAATACTGAGGGCAAAACTCCAATAAGATCTAGGCCATATCGAGTCTCTGAAGCTGAAAAACAAATAATAGATGAACATTTAAATAGCTAAACTGGAAAAATCTAGAATTATTGTTCCTTCATGCTCTCCTTGGTTAAGTCCAGTAGTTCTTGTTCCACAAAGGACGGAACTACGATATTCTGCATAGGCTTTACAGCGTTAAATAAGATCACTAAGAAAGACATCTATCCACTACCTAACTGTAATGACTTATTTGATGTCTTAGAAAAACCTAAGTCCTTTACTTCGTTAGATCTGATGAGTGATTACTGGCAAGTACCTATGAAAGATGAGGACAGAGAAAAGACAGCATTTGTCACATACTCTGGTCTATACGAGTGAAAAATTATGCCGTTTGGACTATGCAATGCACCTGCAACTTATCAAAGACTCATGGAAAAAGTTCTTCGAGGCTTGACTAGAAAATTTTGTATATGTTACATTGACGACATATATACTGATCTTTTCGGAGACGTTTTCGGATCACCTTAAACATATACAGGAAGTACTTACTCGACTACGAATACACAATTTAAAATTGAAAATTGCCAAATGTGACTTTTTAAACACGAAGTATAGTTTCTGCGCCATATTGTGGGCAAAAATGGACTTCAATTTTACCCTAAAAAGGTCAAAGCCGTGCAATCGTATAGTACACAAACTAATATCACAGAACTTAACCTTTTTCTAGGCATTACTAGCTGATATAGGCGATTGATTCCAAGCTATGCTACGATTGCTGAACCTTTACATAAGCTTTTACGTAAAGACATAAATTTCATTTGGACAACTTCTTGTGCTGAAGCTTTTGAACAATTAAAATCATGCTTAACTAAAGCACCTGTACTTATTTTTCTCACTTTCACGAAAGAATTCTATCGGCATACCGACGCTAGTGGGACAGGAATAGGTGCAGTATTAAGCCAATGACAGGACACTAACTTAAGACCATTCGCATACGCCAGTCGTTCTTTACTAAAGCCGGAACACAATTATCCGGTTATTGAAAAAGAAGCATTTGCCATTGTATGGGGAGCACAATACTTTATTCTTTACTTATACTTGAAACCATTCACAGGCCACAAACCTCTTAAATGGTTACTACAGCATCAACATACTTCACCGAGATTAAAACGTTAGGGTTTAAAATTACTAGAGTATATATAATCTATATCGAGAAACTAAATCGTTCATTGAAAGTTTATCAAACAACGCTTCTGGTGAAATTACTAAAAACTATAAACTCATTAACGGAATATTATATAAATTGCATAGAGGGAAACTTTTGTTCGCGATGCCTTCAGTCCAGAAATTATACAAATCCATCATGGCGCCATCTTTGGTGGTCACTTGGGTCTACGTAAAACTTTAAGTAAAATTATAACACATTACTATTGGCCTAAGATAAATAGTGAGATCTCTGACTACGTGTAACGATGCCTCTCTTGTCAAACTAAAAAGGGCAAGGCAACTTCATGTAAAGTACCATTACAACCCCTTGAGGTAACAAAACCGTTTGACAGAATTGCAGTAGACTGCTTTGGTTCACTTCCAAGGACAGAGCATGGGAATAAATACATAGTGGTTATCAGCGAATACTTGGCTAAATGGGTTGAAGCGTATGCAACTTCTGATATAACTGCTGAGACTGTCTCTAAACTTAATGTACACAACTTCATGTGTGTCCACGGGGCACCTAAACAACTGTTAAATGATCGTGGAACTAACTTTCTGAGCGATGTTGTTAAATAAACAAGTTTGCATTCTACTAAACACACGCAAAGTCAACACATCTTTCAATACCAAGTGTGATGGGCTAGTAGAAAAATTTTATCACACGATGTCAAACATGCTATGTACACTAATGCACAGCAAAATGACTGGGATGAATACTTCCCATTTGTACATTTTGCATACAAGACTAGCGTCCAAGAATCTACTAACAAAAGCCCCTTTTACAAACTATTCGGGCAAGATACTTATTTACCGTCTGATGTCGTACTACTATTTCTTAACACTAAAATCACTGATAATGAGCAGAACTATACTAGTGAGCAGGGAATAACCAGAACCGAAATTTACCGGAACCGGAACCAGCAGCCGGAACCGTCCATTTAAACCGGATCCGGAACCTGGTCTTCGAAATTTATATAATAGTAAAACAGATGATGGAAGAAATGAAGGTATAGTGGATTTAAAATGCATTAAAAATCACTTTTACATTAAACTTAATGTATTGCGAATGGTATTATTGCCTTTCTGAAACTTTACAGAGACTGAGGAAGCTAATAATGTTTATTTATCGATCAAATATGTCGGTTTTTGGACATTCAGAGCAAAAAATGTCTTCCACTATACACCATTGCGTATACTGCGTCAAATCGAATGTGCTTACAAAGCTTGGAGCGTAGAATACATACTTTCCCTCTGTCTCCAGTCGCCTCCTTTACTACACATACGTTTGTTACATGTTCTTCTGTAGGAAACTTAAAATTATTGATTTATATCATTCTAAGAGAAAATAATAGATAGAAGGTAATTTTCTGATCAGTGGTCAGAGACACTGTTTAGGCTAGCGTTGGAAAAACAGTGCCCGTCAGTTAGATCATAATGATAACTTTCTAATCAGAATGCTATAAATGAGACACACTGTATTGCTTCTCGCACAGTTTCAATAAATACAGTTCATTGCCAAGAAGGCTGTTTCTAACTGCGTTGCAGATAACGTTAATTTACTTCAATTTAGACTGATTTACCAAGTTAACAAGCGCACTGGCGGCTGCTTGACGCAATTTATGTTAGCCAAGCATACCATAAGTACTTCTGCGTAAGCCATGATCCGTTACCGAGTTGGACCGGTTTAATTAAAACGTATCCCGCAGACTTCTGGATGTGTAAAATAGCTGCTACAAGCATCGACCTGGCTTTGATTTAACAAACTCCTGCAGGTTATTATGAAAAATTCCTGCTCTAATTATGTGCCTTACTTACGTTTCACACGGCAAATTGGTTAGTTAATCTTTTCTTTTGCTTGGTTGTATAGCTTGATCATTGTATAATATATGTTACATATGTTTGGATTACACGATAAAGAAAAAAACGTGGGAAATTTCAAACAAAATTTTTAAACCGGAATTCCGGTTCCGGTATGGTTTTAGCCCTTTGCCGGAACCGCAACCGGAACACGGTTTTCGCCGGAACCGGAATTCCGGTTACGCCCTGCTAGTAAGGTAACTAAAAATTATCTTTTGCTTGGAAAATACACTAAAATCAATAATCAAGTCACAAACAAAGCAAAAATCTTACTACGATCGCAATACTTAAGGCCACAGCTTTGGCATTGGAGATCGAGTTCTACTTTTCAGACTAAAAAAACTAAAGGTCTAACTACAAAATTACGACACCCATGGAGAAGACCCTATAAAATTCTAGATGTAAATCCAACCACAGCTCAGATTCGACCATGTGACTTCCCAGATAAACCTAGTTTTCGAGTCAATGTTACATAATTGAAGCGCTTTTATGACCCTTATGTTAAACGCCCAAACTTAGCACCACCAGGTACTTCTGAGACTAACGATGTTGCTCGCGTACATATTCCAGTTTCGATACAGCTTGGATAGACGCCCGTACGTTGAAAACTAATGGTCCAGGTCGGTATCACCTCAAACCGCGACGCAGCTAGAGCTAAAGCACTAACACGAACACGAACAAGATAACTATGATGACTTATTTTGGTACTATTATAGTTATTATATTGCTTTCGGGTTTTATATATTTTATCTTACGTAATTTCAGATGAAATTAAGGGTGTATTTAATTTATTATTTTATTTATTAATTTAATATTTAAATTTATTATCTTGGAGGTCACTCCCATCTAGGTCTCTTATCATCTACTCTTCAGTCTTTCTTACATTCGAATTACCAACACTTCGAAAAATCTAATGTCGTGACTACAAAGCCGAAACCATACAGGTTTCGCATGCGCCCTGAACGTCTGCCACGGTCTATAAAGTCTCGATATGATCATGGAGAAACGTGACTTAAGTTTGACGACTTCTATCGCTATGGTGACTGCGACTGTAGCGTAAGATCCATGTTCAATATGTCTAAATTCTGATTCAACAGCTTTTCTTAACACAACTTGCGTCACGACTTCAGTTACTACCATCTGATCACGACTTGCAGCAGTATAACTGTTCGGCTGCATTCGCTCACAAAATCTTGCACTTTCTGTTCGTCTTGATCGACATTAATCAACCAGAGCAAGGCCAGATCTATCGCCGACTACTAAAATTCAGCGCCACGTTGACCCGTCAGCAGTTCAACATTATACTTCAAACTTACGGATGGACAACGAACTTTAGTGGTTCGTACTGGTCAATGTTCTTAAGTCATCTCGAACAAAGCAGCCACAATCTCTCAGGCAATAATTCTTCTCGTTCTTCGTTAACTATAGACAGCAAGCTACTGTTGTCGAGATCCCAGACCTTGGCAGCTCGATCGACTGACACGATTTTCGCCGGAACCTGAATTTCGGTTACTCCGTGCCCTGTATATAAAATACACTTCGGTTTGACCTTCGGAATTTCAGCACAACACATTACCTATATAATATTTTATCTTTGACACCCGACCGTTTCATCTCTTGGAATAGTAACTGATATCTTCTTGGAATGCTGCTTCTTTTTAAATATTATTGATCACTTTGAGGGGGAAGAAATGTGATTCCTCCACCGTTGTTTTATTGTATTATGAAATAAATATTAAATTAGTATATGAAAATTACAAGCTGATTCACAGTATTAATGAATTGTGTTACTGAAATATGGTGGATAGCTTTTGGTGTTGTATACTTGAATGGTTGGGTCGACTTATTGAACAAAGTTTCTGAAATACGGTGTGGTAGGCTAAGCTGTAACAGTGAATAGAATTGGATAGAAGGTGTGATGTTGTTACTTTCATTTATTAATTTATACTTTATAGGTAACAAGATTTTTTTAAATTTACGAGATGACAATGTTTTCGACTTTGTCAATCAGCTGCTACATATATAAAAAGTAAAGGCGTGTGTTACATTTTTGAAATGGAATCTGTTAGACAGCAGGAAACACTGTCCAGACAACATTCACGGTACAAAAATATTGATTTATATGATAAATTTTATGGTTAACTTAAAGATTGTAATCAAACACAGCAATAAGAACACGTTGTAGAATAATAAATTTCATCATTACATCCTATTAATTTGACGTCGCATTACTTTTATTAAAAGTTAAACCTTAAAATTTCATAAATTCGACAAAGAAGTACAAATGAAACATCCATGCGGTATGAAGATTACCGCGTCCAAACGGGAAAATCGTTTGATAACTTAAATTTGCCACGCAGTTCACCACTAATAATCCAACAAAATAAATCCAAAACTCACCTCAATGAATTCTTCCAATCGACCCCCCGTGAAAATTCCGTATAGCCTTGGACCTAGACGCTTCTCCGACAACAGAGTAAATATGACTGATTCGTCTACGAGATGAATTTCTGTAGACGGATTAAAATATACCCTTAATAGAACGCTCGTTGGAATTCCTGGATCCAAATTTTGGTCATCAGAATCGTGGTCCAGCTTATGAGGACGGAACGAGTATGTCTTTGAGTTGAAACAATACTCCGATTTCGCTGTTGATTTCGAAGAAACATTCCCAGTGACCGCAGCATCAGAATCGTGGCCACAGTCACGGCCGTTGGGCAATGCGGTAGAGACAGTATTCGTGGACGTTGCCAATTCTGGAAGCTTGCAGTAGAAAAGTATGTTGCTCATTCCACCGCTGAAAAACAAAGCCAAAATGCTAACATAGATCCTAGTTGGTCGCACAAAAAACGAACCAAAACATAATAATCACATTTACTACTTCTATTAATATCAATATGCGATAGGGAAGATTACCGTATTGTGGCGTTCAACATAAAACAAGTACTATTTTTAACAAAAATTATTCTATTCGAATTTTAAGGACTTAATCTTCAAAATATTTTTAGAATCTTTAATTTTTGATTAGTGTGAAAAATTGGCAGCATTTTGTCGAATTGCACCATTTTGCTGGTTATTACTCGCGTGATCCAGAGGTGTTAATTACTGAGCAAAATACACAAAAATATTATGAAAAATAATATAATAAGCAATAACTGCTATTGGATTTAGCCAGAAGGTAATTACAACCAACGGCGTTTGTAATTTTAGACGCCATGATATGTGGAAATCTGCAATTTTTAAATTATTTACTATATTTTATAATGTCTAATGTGTGAGACCAAATGTTTTATTTTGAAAACTTCCACACCATAAGAAAAAGTTTAAATATATTTTTGATTAATAAATGTGTTATACCGTAAGATACATTATCCCGTTTCTTAATTACTACACCAAGTTTTTATCGCAGCAACGACTATAGCTCTGGAATCAATGGGCGGGTATCCGTAATTTTTTACCATTGATTGCATTTAACCATCGGCACATAATAATAAAACACATTTAGCTATGTGTCTGATTTTTCAATAACAGAGATTATTAAGAATGTCCAATTTGTTATTTTCGCCTATAACAAGGTAATGGGTACAGTCCAGGGAGTAACCGCAATTCCGGTTCACGCGAAAATCGTGTTCCCGTTGCGGTTCCGGCAAAGGACAAAAACCATACCGGAACCGGAATTCCGGTTTAAAATTTTTGTTTGAAAATTTCCACATTTTTGCTTCATATCTGATCCAAACATACGTAATACATACTATACAATGATCGAGCCAAACAAAAGAATACAACGAAACAAAAGAAAAGATTAACTAAACAATTTGCCATGTGAAACGTAAGCAGGGCACATAATTCAGTAGGAATTTTTCATAATAACCTGCAAGAGTTTGTTAAATCAAAACTAGGTCGGTGCTTGTAGCAGCTACTTTACACATTCAGAAGTCTCCGGCTTACGTTCGAATTAAACCCGTCCGAATGGGTAACAGAGTATGGCTTACGTAGAAGTACTTAGCGTATGCTTGGCTAATATAAATTGCGCCAAGCACCAGCCAGAGCGCTTGTAAACTTTGTAAATCAGACGAAATTGAAGTAAAGTAACGTTATCTACAACGCAGCCAGAAACTGCTTTCTTGGAAATTAACTGCATTTGTTGAAACTGTGCGAGCAGGGTAAGTGTGTCTCATTTATAGCATTCTGATTAGAAAGTTATCATTATCATCTAACTGACGGGCAATGTTTGTCCAACGCTAGCCTAAACGATGTCTCATACTTTTCAGAAAATTACTTTATATCTATTAATATTTCTTGGAATCATATAAACCAATAATTTAAAGTTTACTACTGAACAACATGTAACAAACGTATGTGTAGTAAAGGAAGGCGAATGGGGACAGAGCGAAAGTGTTTATTCTACGCTCCCTGCCTTGAAAGCGCATTCAATTTGGCCCAGTATACGCAAGGGTGTATAGTGGAAGGCATTTTTTGCTCTGGGTGTCCAATAAAACGACATATTGATCGATAAATAGACATTATTAACTTCCTCAGTCTCTTTAGTTTCAGAACCGCAATAATGCCATCGCAATACATTAAGTTTAACGTAAGTTATTTTTAATGCATTTTAAATCGACTATACCTTAATTTCTTCCTTCATCTATTTTACTATATATAAATTTCGAAGACCAGGTTCCGGTTTCGGATCCGGCTTAAATGGACGGTTCCGGTTCCGGCTTAAATGGACGGTTCCGGTTGCTGGTTCCGGTTATATCCTGGTACAGTCATAGGACAAAAATTTCTGTAGTGCTAGTGTTATAAAATATTGCACCAGCAGACATAGCATCTATCCAATAACGCCTTTACTAAACGAACAATAAACCAAAAACAATCAATTTTGTGTCAAAATCACTTATGTATTGCTTCTATTACTAAAACCTTCTGCTTACTTGTCGGTATTTGGTTTAAATCTTGACAGTCTCCATATATTAGGGTGCATACTATATCATCATTGTTTTCGCAATATGGTCTAAACTACAGCATAGACAAAAGCAATATTTTTACCAAAATTTGTATATATTTTACTGCTATCATTTATGGCCTTGGAATATTTTGTTCAATGAATTTGCCTCCAATTTTACAGCTATCATTTATGGCGCTTCTGGGACAGGTGGATACTGTACACTTCATCCCGATTTCAGATAGCTTGCCAAATAAGGTTTATGTATAATATTTTCCGGTCCAGAATTGAAAAATCTGAATCGCCATGTCTGTGTAATGAGCTATCTGATTTGACACAATGTGCAACTGTAAGTGATTATTCATTAAAAAAGTTTATCAGCTATCTGTTACGAGGCATGTAACAAGTATTATTTACATGATATTGTACAAATATAGATATAGTATACCATGGAGATTGTTATTATATCACGTATACATAGTAGTTTGGGTTATCACCAGAATAGTGAATTCGACGGGTTGAATATGCAGTTAAAGAGAGATGTACACAACTATTTTGAGCATAAAATTGCAACATGAGTAACACAGTATCAGCCGTGTTGCTTGAATAGAGAAGATACACACGGTTATTGTGCTCGTAGTGCGTATAGTGGATAAATGCTCTGCAAAATCAGACCAAACACACCCATAAAGCTTGAGCGGTTGCGAACATTTTACATTTTCGTGTATTTCGGGTCCAGTGGGCCCACAGAAAAGTCCGTTTTGACTCAACCCTGCAGTGTAAATAATGACAATAGCATCACATCATGTAGCTACATAGAGGGTGAATTTTCTCTAAAAATACCCACATAGCTCGACTTGTTGTGGAGATGTTACCATTATTATGTAGTTTGGGTCTTGTAGGCTCATTTCGTAACATGTTTTGCTCAACGTGCCACATCTTAAGAGAACCGCAAAGCATTATCGCCTAGAGTATGTTAACAGTTTAATAGAAAATTATTTGCTTTACAAAATGAGCAAAATTTAACTGAAATATCCACGCCGGTTGTCCTGTTGCAATAAATAACATGATTTTCTTCCCACTCGCAACCCGACCCGATTTTTGGCCCGCTTTGTGGGGGGTGGGGGTGAATCGGGCTTATTGCCTAACTAAGGACATAAATAGAGATCTCAGCCTTTCAAACGAGCTTCCTATCGCGTGAATAAATCCGCCCAACCAAAGTTGAGCTATGCGTGTAAACCTAAAAACCAATAACGAACATTGTCAAATTTCGCCACTGTGGAAAGGCTAGTAAGAATTTTTAGCTTCGATCGCAACAGTCACTACACTTGAAATTTGAACTTGTAAAGAACAAACATCGTATCCGATATCGGAACACAGAACTATTTTATGTCTTTAACTATGCAAGATCGCTTCGTCGTACGACCAAATAATGTTTAGCAGTTTTACGCAATTATAAATAAATGTCCTACAGTTTCAAACAATTAAAAATAAATCCCCGGCAGTTCTCAACCATTAAAGATAAATCTCCGATAGTTTTAAGACATTGTAAATTAATAGAAAACAAAAACGTGGAAAAAAGCAATCCGTCTTAGAATATAAACGTTTCGTCCGAAGTTTCGAACGCAAAACATAATTTATTATTTCGATAGATCTACCTGATCCTGACAATCTCCAAATGATCCACCGGTACATACTTCCACGAACCTCCCAGAAAATCGGCGCACAATTCGTGAATCCGTTGTCGAACCAAATCAGGTATCTATTAAAGAATGTTTACTCGCAACACTACGATACACTAAAACAAACCTGAGTGATACAATTTAAAGAAATATTTTCCGAACCATTAGGTTAATCTTAATACTGTAACAGATCCATACACATCGTTACGAGGTGGATAATCTTGACCACAGCCTAATGGCAAACTTTTAGCGGAAACCCATAATTTTGACCACACGATAATGGTCAGCATTTACGAAAATCCTGACCACACCCCAATGGTCAACATTTCTTTGAACACAAATAATCCTGACCACACCCCAATGGTCAACATTTCTTTGAACACAAATAATCCTGACCACACCCCAATGGTCAACATTTTTTGAACAAAAATAAATCTGACCACAGTGCAATGGTGAACATTTTTTCGACCACCAATAATCATGTCCACAGTATAATGGACAACATTTTTTCGAATACCAAAAATCCCGTCCACAGTATAATGGTCAACATTTTCCGAGTACCAAAAAATCCTGTCCACGGTGTAATGGACAACATTTTAGTGAATACCAAAAATCCTGTCCACAGTATAATGGACAACATTTCTTCGAATACCAAAAATCCCGTCCACAGTATAATGGTCAACATTTTTCCGAGTACCAAAAAATCCTGTCCACGGTGTAATGGACAACATTTTAGTGAACACCGAAAATCCTGTCCATAGTGTAATGGTCAACATTTAGTTGAGTTCCCCGATAATCATGACCACGTGTATAGTGGCCAACTTTTCCGAATTCTGTCACCAGTTTCTCCCCAACCTGGAACACCCGACAGGAATAGCCCAAGAGGGTACGGAACCCACCCTCGCCTTACAATACGTACATTTATGTAAGCAGAATCAATTAATCGCCTCTTGGCGCAAACAAATATGTAAACTGAGTTCCTTTATATATACCCATCGACTACAAGACCCTGTTGTCACCGCATATGTAAATTGCCTAACTGGCACAAACCTTGAACTATCATATATACGTCAACCAGTAATTAAAACAACTCACAAGATCAACATTGCTATATAAGTACATAAATACGGCAAACCAGGAATCATTGGATATATATTAATAATAGAAACAGAACTGAAATCAAGATATATATGTACGTATTCGGACCAAATTCAATAGCACCATATAGATATATAGGTAAACGGAGTAATTAGGTTCAAAGAGTTTCGCTAAGTAACCGACTCGCACTTTTGGTATTTCGGCCTGCACCGCCGACGTCGTTGTGATCATGATGGGTATCGTTATTGCTATTTCAGGATTGTAGTGCCCCGATGACACGCCTTGGTAATACATATATATTGGCATTTGCATGATTTTTCTACCGTATTATTGGCCATAAAGGCATCATTGATATATGTACTTGAACTGCGTACCATTGATATCATTCTTGTTATACTTTGATGGCCATAAAGGCACGTGTCCGATATATATTATCATGATCGTATCTTGTATTTGTGTACCATCGAAACCGCTATTGTTGAACGTACATATTTTCAGGCACAGATCCAGCAAATTGATTAGGACATGAACTGTTAACCAGCTATACATATAATTGTCGTATTTATTCATACCGTTCATTGTAATTGTACGAAGCCATAAAAGCGCCGCCCTATCATTGTTATTTTATACAGTTTTATGATCATGTTGTACCGTAATTGTACTATTTTGTTGGACAAATCAGGCCCTAAAAGCGCCTGCGATTACCATGACCTTACGATGTTTTGTCGTAATTTTTGTGAATTTTTAGGTTGGAATTACGTCTATTTGAGTGCAACGTATTTGGGATAATTTTAGGAATTTCAGGGATTTTTACGTACGGAAATTGGTAATTTATAGGAGCAGAATGTGAGTATGGCGAGCCCTTGCCCTACTCGACTTGCAGAGAATTTTAGGACGGTACGACTCCCCGCTGCACCCAGTATAGGCGTTTACCTAGGAATAGCCCTACCCCGAGTGGTAGGACCACGAAATTTGTTACAAAAAAGTTACTAGAAATAACTGGCCGCGACGGACACCCGTCACGACCGTCCTCACGAATGAGGACCACAATAATGTGGCTGCTCGCCCGAAGGCGAACAGCAATTGAGAAAATTAGCTGAAAATTATAAGAGCAAACGAAAAATATAAAATTTACCAGTGCTCGCTACACTGGTAGTTTGTCAAACTTTATGAAATATCATCTACCAGCGTTCAATTTCGCTGGTTGAGATGAGAAATAAAACTTAGAAAATTTAGTGTCGGAAATATCGGCTCCGGTCCATAACTCCGGAACCGTTGGGAATTTCAAAATTTAGTGCTCAATATTTCTTATAGAGAATTTTACGGTCTTTCGAATGAGAACGATTTCGTGGAAATCCGACCCGGATCCACGGACTTATGAACGAGTATGTAGGTACGCAAATTGATAAAATACACTTAATCCAATAACTCAACGAAAGTTGGTCGTAAGAGTATATGCGTGGTATCATTATAATCCCCAGACCCGAGGCTTTAATTTGAGCCCGGACGGGTCTCGCTACGCCCATTTTTAGATACCCCATATGAGGATTTCAGAAATAACGCCCCGACAGGCGCGTCACCCCTTATTAGAATCCCCTTGTCGAGACGAATTCAAAAAGGTATAAAACACCCCAGAAAAGTGCCCCCCGAACCCAGGGGAACCGTTTAAACACCCCGATTTTTGAAAATTTTGGTATGGACCCTCCCCCAAAAGTCTACTTCCCCCTGTAGACCGAAGACGGTCCTGTTACATATCATTGTGTTCGGACGGACATACCGAGTCCGAATCCGAACTTTTTACGGCCCTTTGGCCATCCTTGAAGGGACTGGGCCCTCTTTGCCTCTTTGCTCTTTTGCTTCTTTTTGTTTACATAGGCGCGTCTCTTTCAATCGCAGTCCCTGCGAATATGCTTATCGAAGCTGAATGAGTTTTCTGATATTAAAACTTATACACTTGCTTAATTCGGCCGTTGCTGGACATTTTGTTATCTTTAAATTAATTTCGCTTAAGCACTGGTCTATGTTATACTCGTCGTGCTGTTAGCTCGAAACGGACACCTGAAGACTGTGTAAACAACCACTACCAACGTTGTTGTAAGCTCAGAAGTTTCTTAAATCAATAAGGCTCTACGTTAGCCACCGAACATCAAGATTATATTAATTTTATATAAAATTTCTAGTTAGTTCAGGTCTCTTATCAGTGACTTTGGAGGTGCTGGTATTCTTCGTGGTGAAATGAGCTCGAGTTTAGCAAGCTGAGACGCTTTTATTTCGCTTGTATGAATGTGGGATTAATAATGTTTCTGCGTTGCCCGGATGATATTTATATGTTTAATGCTTAGTTGCTTTAGCTGCTATCCAAGTAATGGCTTCATATAAAGTTTACTCGAAGTTTCTGGAAACTTCTACATAGTATTTTGTATAGGTTTATTATAAATTGTATAGTTTTATTTTATAATCTTGGAATGCAGCTTCACTTTGTGTAGAAATTTCTAGAAGGTCAGTATTGAGCTTAGGAATTGCATGTAGAAGTGTTATAGTAGTTTAAAAGAAGTCCATATTAGACAGTAGAGGAGAAGGTCGTAAATCTTACAAGTTATATAAAATTTATATAAAAGTTGGACACCAAAATTTTAGAAATATGATAGGAATGTGGCCGATAAGACTATTGATTTAGTTAGGCAAGATTGGATCAGAAAATCGAACAAAAGTGCTGAGCCAGCACTTTAACCGACCAAAATTTAAAAGTTTAAATTTTTGAACTCCGAGTATAAAAGCAGACCCGCGTAAACAAGTTAGTGTTCAGTACGACTGCGGCAGCGCAGAGTTCGGTCGTTTTGCAGACCGGCTCTGTCGCTTTCATTATTACGACGGATTCGAGTGTGTTTTACTGTTTATATGGTTTTCGTTGGTTACTTCTATGGTTGGACGGACACCCGCGATAGACGCCGAGTCAAAGGATACAAAGATGTAAGTGTGGACGGGGAGGCGTAGGTTAACCACGGAACAGTACCGGTATGAGATAGGATTAGTCCTGAGAATAGTTAAGGTAGGAGTGAATAGTTCGCATTGATCAACTTTTAGCCTAAGTCTTCACGGCCTCCCAGTCCACACTCCTGTTTACATGATAGCCCTGTCCGTCCTAGCTTGTCCCGCCGACTCGAGGGCGCATACATAGTAATTCGGTAGCCAAAGTCGTACTGGACCTCCCTCGGTCTATGAGTTAGGGCACAAACGAGCGCGACACTCGCGCCGAGTATTTTTACATGATTCCCTGAGATGAGCTAGGAATTAGGACAACATTGTCTGAGCTGACCGAGGTTAAATAAAACGTCTTTTTGATTGAAAATTTCTATTGGGACTCTGAATCATCCACGGTCATACATGCGCGTGTACGGTTTCTTTATGATTTGCCAGCATTTGTTTTCAAGATTTTAAGCGGTTTATGATTGCTGTGGACGAGAGTTTGTCCGTTCATTCTTGGCTTTGTTGTAGGAGTTTTCGAGTATTTTGCTTCGACTTGCATTAGGAACCTGTGCAAGTTTTGTTAATAAGACAACGACGTCAGGTGCAACGTCAGTTTGTTAAAATTTTAGGCTGGACCACAAACAGGCAAACTTAGACAAAGCCCCGTGACCGACTCGGCTCACTTCGATAGAAATTTGACATATTTCGAGAACTTACCTAAGAATTTGGTTAAAATTTTATCCGGATCTCTAGGAGGATCCGAATCGGAGCTTCGAGTTTTAAAACGTTCAAATATCGAGCCAGAAACGTAAACCCGACAACTCCAAAAGGGATACGTTCCCATCGTAATGTTAAAATTTAATTATTTTCGGATTTACTCCAGCCACCTTGCTGAAACCTTGGCAGTTTCTTCGTGGCAATGTCTACTCATAAATAGGATTCCAGAATTCTTCGATTTCGCATTAGAAATGTAAACCCGACGGCCTTGAAGTGGCCTAACCCCACAAAAAAATGTAGGTTCCAGATTGAAATTAAAATATCTCAAGATTCTCTCCAGGAATCTTGGTGAAAGTCTCGTAGTTTCTTCGTAGACATGTTTACTATTGAATGCAATCACAAGATTCAACTTTGTTACGTTAGAATTATAAACCCGATGGCCCGATAGTGGTCCGCTTTTACCCGAACTTTACACATTAATATCTGTTCCAGGAAGTTTAACGATTTTTCTTGTAGATATAGAGACCCAGTAGGCCTTTCGTTTAAGCTATTGAGCCCGGCAAAGCCGTGGCCCGTTCGAAAGTTATAAGCAATCTAAATCTGACCCGCACCACCGTTGCTCGGATTGTAGTTCAAATTTCATAAGTCAGACTATTTTCGTAAGGCTGTTTTGGTCTTGCTTTTTCACACGTTTTGGTTAGGCAAGGGAAAATATTAATTTGCCTAGTGTTGATAAGTTACGTTACCAATGGCAACACTTTAAATTCCAAGACTATCGAAGTCGCTAAATGTGACATCGAGCCTGTCGGGCCTCGGCCCGACGGACCATTTTTGTGGGGACCGCTGACCCGGTCCTAGGAAATCGATAAGTAAGGCTAAGCCCAGCCACTGTACAAAGTTTAGTGGAGAAAGGCTGGCAGAATACAAAATTATTAGGGATTCAAAAGTCTCCCTCCAACCCAATTGAATTGTGCTCAAAATTTAGCTTGAAAATTGCGAACCGAACGCTTTTAGGAGGAAGATCGAGTAGGGTTCAGCTAGAAAATTGGCTACGGTTGTCTTGTCAACCGGGGCCTTCGTTTGCTGCTTCGCTTCGCCGAGCAGAAATCGCTCGGAATAACACGTAAATTTTGGTACTAAAAATAGCCCATGTTCGAGCGTTTTGTCAAACTAAAATAACGTAAGTTTTTCGTATCATTAGAGTAATGCCGATGGCAAATGAAGCCTCGCCTCCAATCGTATTTGCCTTAGTTAAAATCATACGCATGGCAAATTAAACCAAAATTTCATTAGGAAAAGCTCAAAATTCAGTCCCAAGCTCAGTCCACCGGGACCCCGTAAGTTGTTCGAAAGGCAAGTCCGCCTAATCGTTCCTCTTCCCCGCTGTTGTAACTCAAGTTGGCGTATTTGAAACGTCTGTTTTGTTAGTGACCTGGATCAAAGAATTCTGACAATTTGGGGCCTTATTGCTATTGTGTTCGTAGAATAATCTAATAGTGAACGAGCATCAAAATTATGTAGTGTGTTTTGACAGTTCATCACAGACTTTACATGGTCACACAAAAAAATATGTATGTATGCGAGTAGGACAAAAGCATGTCTCATACCGTTGTCGCGCCCTTTAGAAAAGAGATTAGGAGTCGTACCGAAGAGCATTGCCTAACGTTGTCATGATTTTAATAAGCATTGTTGTATCACCTGTTGTATTACTTCGTCATAAGTTAACCTCGTCGCTACTAACTGCGAGTATTAATACTCGATTATCATGTACCATAAATATGTGATTCAAATGAGCAAGTTTGAGTTTTGTGAGTGCCCCGATGCACGCTCAACCCCGTACGCCCCGCCTCGTTTCCGCCTTTCGCTTACCTGAACCTATCGTTGTTGTGTCGGAGTTCCCTTCCTGTTAGCGAATATAGTACCGAACAAATAGTTATTTCGATGGCGCCTCCATGATGTCGATAACTAACCGTAGCACCCGCCAGTGCTGATTTTAACTTCATCCACTACTGTTTTTCATGAATAAGGTAAGCGCAGCTGTCATGAGATAAGGCTTCACAGTGCATGCCGTGTTTTGACTCAGCTGTGAGAGTTCCGTGAAAAAGGCGATGACTCCGCAACCCTCCCCAATTGATGCTCTGCTCATTGTGCACTAGCGTGCTATAAATATGACATAACGCTATTGTATCTGCCCGTACAGTATGTATCTGTCAGTGTACCCATAAGTTTTGTGCAACTCATCAATAAAAGCTCACTGAAAACCCGCATTGTACAAGTGTTTTGTTGACTCGTAGTAGCGATAGAAATTGAAGGGGTTTGAAATTCGTCACCCCAAATCGACGACCCACGTTCAGGTTTGACACGCGCATCGAAGAAGCAAACCTTAGCGTGACTCGCCGATTACAATTTGTTTGTTAACTATTGTTGTTGTATCGGTACGACTGGTGCGACCTACCTAGAGAAAAATTGTCAATTCACGCTGAGCACCCAACACAGGAAACATTAGATACGCGCGGATCCGACGTTAAACGTCTAGGGATTTGTCGGACCCTAGTGGGGGCCACTGGCTAAATTTAAATAAAGTAGTTAGTTCGATAAAATAGAAACTAATTTCGATCAAACTTAAGCTTAGGTATATATTTGAAATTTTATACTTCCCGGTTTGAACGTGGATAGGGAATAGCGGTACGGTCTCTTTGGCCTGTGAGCAGGTGACGGAGCCGACCTCCCTGGGGACCTCAAAAGTAGTACCTTGTAGACTACGTGCGCAACCGGTCCGGCAGGATCAGAACACATCCTGTGAAGCGCTCCTGCGGCTTGCTAAGCTCCGTCATTTCTCGGGCCTGACTCGCGCGGGAAAAGACATTCGAGTAATTGAAACCCGTCAGGTCCGCCCTTGAAGTCACGATAGCGGGGGTCGTATGGGCATTGCGTCTGGGAAGTGCGCAGTGCAGCAGCGTCACGTCGATATTACAATACCAACGCATCGCAAATCCTTATTTATTTTGGAAAAAAACCCGACTTTAACTTTTAAGCAAGTAATTTACAATTAAAAACACTGAAATAGGACTCTATTCAGATTAACCAGTATCAGATCTTCAAATTATAAAGAACCGTCCACTGTGTACGCGCTCCATGGTAGCAAAATCACACAATCCCGAATAACACAGACAGACGTTGATGTAACTAACAAAATCTTCATAAAATGAGAATGAAATAGTCAGATCCGTGTCGATAGATACACATACGATCACCTTGCGACAAGCACTTGATGATCGCATAATACATGCCCTACAAGAAGGAGATAAAGTTACCAAGCAATTCTATTAAGCTATAATATAACAAAAGCTGTAACTGTCATATTGTTTCAAAGAACACGATAGAATATGGTAAATGCTATCATCTAACCTCAGAACTGGAATGGGTCAAACCGCCACAGTGTTTCATGAGCTCCTTCAGATCTGTCATGCTAGAATTTCTTGATTCCACGACAGCCCAACAATCATTTATATATACCTATATATACAATATTACAACCTAAAATTATGTTCATAAAATTCTAATTTCGATTATTTCAATTTATCTAAACCAATTTGACCATAATCATAGTTTATGTTTGCCTTACTTTCTGTTTATTCTATAATCGAAGTCTGAGATGAAAATGAAAAGGTATAAGATTTCCACGATCGTACTTTACCTTGGCAGTAATATTAACTAACAAGGACAATATCTTGGCACGTGCAACTCAAGCGAGGACTTCGCCCACTGCCGACGAACATTAAAGCTATCAAGGACATTTGCACTTACTGATGATCTCAGCGCTATCGAAACATCGAGACAGCTGGCAACGCTTATCAATGCTCTTACATGTACCTGTCCTGGTGCGCTGTTGTAAACTATGCCACCACAGGTCGTCAGTGTTTGGTTAAAAGCGGTCAGTGAGAACCCGGCAACGACGCTCAAGACACAAAGAAACAACTATACCTGTCAGTCAGCAGCTATTAAAGAAACTTACGGTATGAGACTTTTCCACATGTTATATGCATGTTTTTGCCTTTCAATGAGTGCCTATTAGGTTTCACGCACGCTGGATACGATGGCTTTTCATTCTAGTCTAACTTGACTATATTATAGGTACCTTTTCCTGGTTTACGGTAAGCCAATCCGATTTTCGAAATGTAATCCATCCATTGCGTACAGTTCAGCAAGAATTGTCAGTATAGGTTTTTCAGTATGCTTAATACGACTATTAGTTATATAGGGTACAGATGGAGTATATTATGCCTTTTCAGACGTTTTATTGAGCTTAGGTCAATGACCTAATTTCCCGAAAGTAGTATAGTTTACATTTCTAGAGGTTTTCCGGTATGCTGAATACAACGATTTGGTTATCTAGAGTCCAGCGTGCATATTTCATACCTTTTCAGGTTTAGAGTAAAGGAACCCAATTTCCAGAATATAATCTGCTTTAGTTGTTTGGTTACGTATTGCCACTAGATCATGAAAAATTGTCTACATAGGCTTTCCAGAAGGCAGAATACGATGGTTTGGTTATCTAAAGACCAGAACAAATAATTTGACATGTTTTTGGTTGTTTTCGATGAGTTTACGATCGACGAAATTTTAGGATTTTCAATGGAGTCAGGGTTTAAGAGGATTTAGGGAGGTATATGTATCAAGCACTGCTTATTAAAGGTGATTAAACATAACTTAAAAATCAAACCACACTCGCTTGCGAGATACTACCATGTTCGAAAGTCATGGCTATTCTGTATGTTGCCTTTACCTTTCTTCAAAGTCTCGTTATCATCATTGCACCACAATTCCTAAATTTATGCGTACCCATATATGGACAGTAATATTTTGCTGCCATTAGTAGGGCACTTGTTATCACTCCATCGGCTAAGTTTAACTGTTCACAATCACAGAACATATTATTTAGTTCAACTAGATTTTCTTGTATTATATCATGATATAGTTTCCTATCTATATGTCGGTTTAGCTTTACCGTCGGTATTAAAGTCCATAAAATGAATTTATGGTCTGATCTCAAGTAATCCTGCATGACATGCAAATGGCAACTGAAATATGTATCTTTCTAGGCAACTACTAGCTAACATCACATCAATTACATCAAACCTATTCTTAATAAGAAATGTGGGGTGACAAATTTTATTCGCTACACATAAGTGTAAACTAACTCTGATCTCAAGTACTTGCCCAACTGCGTGTCGGGTACTTTGGTGGTAATTCATGGACCAAAAGTACAGAAATATATTAAATTGTATAAGAAATATTATATTATGTAAAGATTAAAAACCAATGATAGGCCTTGGTGAAGGACTGGATACCAAATATAGCAGCTTTACAACCGCTGTAATGTCAGGCAGATATAGCTTGGTCTCGGCAGGGCGCTTGCATGCGGATCCAAAAGCGGGAGGTAGTGGGTTCGAATACGAGCCTAGCTGCTATCTTATCCTTTTCTGCCTAGCACCTGCCAACAAGCGCAATTGAAATACTGCTTAGCTAACAGTTGTTGGAAGGGTGTGCCGCGCGCTAACACATTGGGATTGATGCCATTGACAATCGAAACGCATGTTCGTCACCGCAGACTGGGCAAGCACTCGGGAGTGAAACTCGGTGACTTTCGTAGCGTGCAACATAAATTTCAACACAGTTCTCGGGTTTTTATTACTATGTGCCTTGTGTTCTTTTAAATGTTATGGCCGTTCACATTAAACAAAACTGTAGAGTCGTTTATTACTTATTAATATAAAAACCATTAAACAATAGCAATAGATGTATACGTGCCACACAATCAAACCTTGTGAGTATTATTTCAAAACCAACATCCACTATAGAAATCATCCAAGAAAAATATGAAATCTATAACGGAACAACCTAATGCTGAACACTTCTGTTAACTTTGCCCCTTGTAAGGAATTGTCATGGGCCAGAGTGGTAAATTTCGTGTCCGTTTTTAGGATGACACGCATAACTCAACTTTGGCTGGACGTATTGACTCGGATGACAGCTCATTTTTAAGGGTTGAAATCTCTATTTGTTTACCTTAGTACCGCTAAATCTGATTTCAACATCTTCACCCTGAAAAAAGGGCCAAACGGGCTTGTGTCGGGTCCCAAAGGAGCCCAAAAATCACGTTACTTATTATAACTCGCCAACCGATGTAAATATCAGAGTCAAAATGAGGTCATTTTATACAGCAAAAAAGTCTAAATAAATCTGTAAATAGTGCTTTGCTACGCGGTCTCGTATTATGCAGGATTAGGGTCAAATCTGATTCTAAAATGAGCGAATGAGACCCAAAATACGCGAACATGTTAATATCTCCACGACCGCTCCAGTTATATAGGCGTGTTTGGTCTTATTCTGTAGAGCAATAAAAGGATAAATTATTCATCTTCTATTGAGCTGCAAATAGTGTGCTGCTATTGCCATTAGTTTGCTGTAGGATTGGGTCAAAAAGATTTTTCAATGGGCCTATGGGGCCCAAAATACACGAAAATGGTAATATCTCCCCAACCATTCGAGCTATACAGGTGTGTTTGGTCTTCTTCTATTCTGGCACCACGACGTTGAAATCATAGGCGACTGGGGAGGATCCCAGCTCGACATAGAAATTGATGTGCATTCTTCGGATCGGTAAATAGGGTTTCCGACGGTTCATCTTTATCTAGCAGCTCCGCTCTTGCAGCTGCTAGTTTCGGGCAGTCGTTGAACAGTTGGACTACAGTTTCATCGGCGGATTTGCAGAGCTACAGTGCGCGGGGTCTGGTTGTTGTTCGTTTCTGGTGATGAAGTTCCGGAACTTCCCCAGGAGCAGGGTCTTCCCCCGGTGAAGAACTGGGATAGTACTCGCTGCTGTTATCAGGTCAACCCCGTCTCCTTTGCAACCTTGACATACGCCGAGTAGCTGTAGTGCGGGTTTTGTACCGTCTTTCGTTTATCCTGGTACAGTGATCGAATTGCTAGCTTCGCTGAGGCGAAGTCAAGCGGTACTTCATCCTGCGGTTTGGTAGAGCCTGTTTTTGCTATGGTGTCCGCCTTTTCGTTTTCTGCGATGTCACAATGCCCAGGAACCCATAGGATCACGAGATTGGTTTTGTCCCCGGATGTTATTTCTGCGACGCTTTCCCAAATCTCGACCAAACATTTCGAATTGGTTGTGTGGTCCACTTGCCAGCTTTTGTATTGACGATCTTGAGTCTGTGAATATGGTCACATTGCTTCGTTCTTCCAACTCTCCGTTTCTTTGGCGTTCTTTGACCACTGTCAGTGCAGTTTGGATGGCAATGAGTTCCGTTTTAAAGCTGCTGGTCACTTTGCCGGCGGCCAGCAACATTGCTTTCCTATTTCCGTCCATATCAATTTCCAGGACACCGTAACCGCCATCGCGGTTCCTGTATTTCGCAGATCCATCTGTCCAGTATTGAAGTTGCGGAGCAGGGAGCTGTTCTAGTGTTTTGAAAAACGCATCCCTTAGTTCTGCCGGTGGTTGTTCCTTCCTGACCGGTGTGACCAGGTTCGGGTGGAAGGTCACAGTGTAGTTGCAATCCCATAGTGGTTTTTTGAATAGCTGAAACTTCTCACGTTCGTAGCGTCGTAGACCACTGTTGTCAGCTACCAGTTTCGCCGTGACTCTCCATCGTTTCTTCGCAATGTTTTTTCTCTTGTCGCCTTCTAGAACGTCCAGTCTCGAGTTTCCTTCCGGCTTTCTTTTTGTTCGTTCGTACGCCAAACTGACCAGTTCTTCCGCCCTGTATGTGAACGACGGCAGATTGGCCTCCACCATGAGCCTGTCGGCCCGGGTGTTCATGCCACAGCCGGTGATTACTCGACTTGTTGCACTTTCTTTCACCAGGATAATCCCCATCGTTGTTCCACTTGCACACACGCTGTAGATTTTGACACCGTATTCTACCACTAATCTTATGAAGCTGAGATTCAGTAGCAGCATGTCTTCTTTGTTTAAAACAAGACTTGCCGGTTAGCGCTCGTAGGACGTTTATCCTTTTTCCCATCTTCTCTGTTGACACTATTCACGTGGTTGTTGAATGTTAATTGTTGATCAAATGTGAGGTTAAGGAGAACTGGGGCTGCGTCGAATTTCAGGATGTTACCATTCAGCCTGACGTCCATTTGCGCGTTCTTTTCCAGTGCCCAATTGATGAAGACAGTTTGTACCGTCTTTTCTGCACTGATGATCATTTTATTGGATTCGGACCATTCGACTACGACGTCCATCGCTTCTTGGAGTAAGTCTTCAACTTCGCCATGGGTCCTGTGAGTAGTCCAGAAAGCTATATCGTCTGCGAACAATGATGTTTTCACCTCAGTGTGTTTGGTCTTATTCGGTAAAGCAATTCAACTATGTAGCTACAAATGATGTGCTGCTATTGTCATTATATACTTACACTGCAAGGTTGGGTGTAAAATGATTTTTAACTGGGGCGATGCTAGGCTCTTCAGATTGGGGGGCGGGTGGATGGCGGCCGCTGGCATTTTTTGGTTCCACTTGTTCAGAACAGGTGCCCCTCGGTTCATGCACCCTGGCAAAATTTTGTGCTCCCCGGTTCACCACCTCTTGGAAATTTTTTTGTTTCCAGTCGGTCCATAGTACATAACATTTGATCAAAATTTGTACTAAAATTCCGTTCTGAAGCCAAAAATTTCGCAAATTTTATCAAAATTTGTCTCAAGATAACTTTTTCTCTCCATAAAAAGCGCTTTGACAATGTTTCTGACACGATTCTTAACCGTTTTTCTCTTGACAAAATCGGGCGCCCCCTGGCTAAATTTTCAGCGAATGGAGAGCCCAGCCATGCGGCCCAAAACACATAATAAAACGGTAACATAACCGCTCGAGCTATGTTGGAGTTTTTAGTCTAATTTTGTACATCAATTCAATCTCTATGTAGATGTAAATGATGTGCCTCTATTGTTATTACTTACACTGCAAGGTTGGCTCAAAAAGGTTTTGTGAGGGCATGGGGCCCAATGGTAATATCTCTTTAACCGCTCAAGCAATATAGATGTTTTTGGCCTCATTTTGTAGAGCAATTCATCCTATATGTACGGTAAAAAATGCTAGCATAATAATCGATATAACAACGTGGCTGATATCGTGTGGCTCATTTTGTAATTTAATGTTCAATATAACTATGCCCCTACAAATGTGATATCTCTCTAAATTACATATTCAACACTCATAATCCATCACCTTTGCCATAAGACAAGCAATCTACTAGTAATTAAGTATTGCTCCTATACAACTCAAAATCTGACGGATGTTCGCCCGAATTTATGTGTTTGGCTTAGCTTCTTCCCGAAATCGTTGCACATCCATTTGACGCTGCCCTCTGTACGTTTCTGCGAACTCCGATTCGTCAGAAGCGCAGCACAGTGCATTTCCGGTTCTCGCTTCACCACGTTGGTAACAAGAGAACCCATAACCATACGCCATTTTATTAGACGGCATGCCCTGAATCAAACATTATAATTAGCCTTGACATTAACAAAAGTTGGATTTTTATGCTTTTCGCTTACACAAAGTGAAACCTTCTTAAGTATCTACTGGATTTTGGGCATCCTTAAGCCGTTGCTGTTGCTTTTGAGCAATATGTTCGGCGCTAACGATTGTGTCAATGATATGCGCCTCTGTTCGCTGGACCCGCAGTTGGCCTTCACGTACTTCATACTCGATGTTGTTCACATTGTAAACTAAACGTTAGTGTTTTTAACCACAGCTACTTTTGGAATGGCCAATCTAACGTTACACTTGCAACTGTTAACCCTTCGAGTGTGCATGATCGTGTTAATTCGTCTTTTCTGGCACAAATGTGAATGATATTTTGGCCAACTTTCCAGTTGGGATAGTCAAGTATTATACTGAATGCTCTCAAAAAGTCATGGCCGTATATTGCCAAGGAACCATAGTCGATCAAATCATGAACAGGATTTTTCCGGGGGTATTCCCGTTTTTTGGTTTAACGGAAAAGTAACTGGCGCTTAATCACAAACCATGCCGTTGGATGTAACGGGTATTAACTCGGTTGCTAACTAGTCGGTAATGGAACTACATTTGTAAGCGGAGCTTGGGCTGTGGCATTACGAATGTACTCAATTTTATGTTCTTTAAATAACTACATTGCATAGGGCTTTATCATTGGTAAAAATATTATATTTGAATTCTTCGACCCAAAAAACCCTATAATGGTTTGATCGAAACGATTCTATTTCAATAAATAACACAAATATTGCAAAATTCTCTATTTTAGCTGCATAAGCTTAACCAATTAGCTAATTGCAAATTAACCACTCAAAATTTTTTAATCCCAAATATCAGGTGCACACTTTGACATGATAGGCTTTCAAACAAAAAGTTTTTAAAATCGGTTCAGTGGTTCTTGAGATCCGTCGGACCGAACGATCGACCTTTTTACTCCCAGACAGAAAATAAAAACGCTTCGCTTCGCTCCGCTCAACAATGAATGTACATAAATTTCATTATATTGGTGTCTTTTAATCTGATTCTAGGAAGTTCTCGCCTGCCGAGATTTTTATTCCTATCATCTGCGTATAGTGGGCAATTATTCAATAAGTGATCCGACGTCTCCTCAATTCCACAGTGTTCACAATTCTTATTTCCGACAAGCTTTAGCTTATGTAGGTGTGTGTACCAACTATGTCCTGTTAGAATCTGTATACACTGCCTAAGCTTGTCCTTGGAGAGACCTATGAGGAATTTGCCCCATTTACTGTTTGGTGCACTTATAATACATTTTGTTTGCTTCCATGCTACTTCTTGTCTCCATTTTGTTACAAAAATCCTATACATCCATGATTTGATCATGGTTGAGACTTCTTTCCTAGCCACTGGCAGGATTGGCTCAGGGCCAATAGGTCTTTTCCTTGAACCCAGCCTAGCTAAATAGTCTGCCCGTTCGTTGCCCTGAATATCACTGTGACCTGGGACCCAAACCAAAGTTGCTGTGTTTTGCCTACAGAGTCTTCTGAGGTTAATTTTACAGTCCTGAACAAGCTTAGAACTCAGTTTATATGTCTTGAGTGCCAATAGGGCAGCTTGACTGTCAGACCCTGAATATCAATGTGACCTGGGACCCAAACCAAAGTTGATGTGTTTTGCCTACAGAGTCTTCTGAGGCTA
>JASANE010005473.1:0-23394 GCA_030248225.1 Trileptium ribeirensis | reverse complement strand
TACGGCTTTCACACATTTACGAACAATCATTTGTGCAGGGTGTTTTACCAAAAGCATGGTTACAATCGAACGTTGTGCCAGTATACAAAAAAGGAAATTCATGTGAACCTTTGAACTATCGTGTCCTATTTCTTTATTGTCTTGCTGATGTAGAGTAATGGAAACCATAATATGTGATCATAGTCCAAAAATCCACCTGTACTGAACTCTTGGAAATTGTACATGAGTGGACATTTGTTCTGGATTCTATAAAGGATGCAGATATAGTATATATTGACTTGGAAAAACGTTTATGTGTCGCATGTTAAATTAATCCGTTAAACTGCTTTCGTTTGGTATTTACTGGGACGCTACTAAGATGGTTAAAAGCATTTCTAAATAGCGGACAATTGGCAGTGAAACTTTACAACACTTTGCCTGAACTACGAAATGTGATATCTTTTGTACTACAAGGTAGCGTTCTCGGACACATTTTATTTTTGTTATATATTAATGATGTAACATCATATTTAAACAATGTTTCATTTAAAATATTTCTTGACAATGATAAAATATATATTAGCCTTGATAAGAACGATAACTGTTCTCATGTATCAATGCAAAACGTACTTAACCCACTGTCGAACTGGTCTTCCGACTTGCAGTTTGCCATATCACCATCAAAGTGTGGAGTTTTGCATTTTGGTAAAAATAATCCAAAAATACGCTACAGTATAAATGACATTGACTTATCCACATTGCATCAAGTAAAAGATTTGCGTATAATAGTTAATTGTGATCTAACATTTAAATCTCATATAAATGTAATCATTTCTGAGGCGTATCGTATTAGTAAAATGTTAATATTTCGTTGTTTTATAAACTGTGACCCACGTGCCTTACTGATTTGTTATAAATCTTCTATTCGGCCTCTGTTGGAATATTCATCGTAAGTCACCCACATCCCTGATGGACATAGACAAAATTGAAGCATACATAGATATTTTACTCGAAGACTACATTATAGAAACAACGGTGTCCCTATAAGTTACAAGGAGCACCTAAAACTTTACAACATTGAACCCTTAGAGTTGCGGCGTCTGCGTGCAGACCTCTGCATGATTTTTAAATGGCTAAACGCAGATGTAAAAGCTTGTCAAAAACTTTTCATGGTCTCGCAAAACGCCAGTACACGGGGAAATGGTAAAAAAAACTGGTAAAACGCAGATGACACACCAATACAGTAATAAATAACTTTGTTCTGAGGCGTGTTATTATATGGAACTGTTTACATAGCTCAACGAATTAAAAACCTTTAAAAATCAGTTAGAAAAGGACATCAACTTGAATCGTTATCTCTACTATAACCGGAAGTTAGGCTAGAAGTAAGAGTAGGACTCGTCCCCCTTTCTAACCTTTTTATTGAATAGTCTTGGTTGCTGCATATTCACACTTCAAATTTATTATCGACATAGTTGGAAGAATTGTGTAGGTTTTAAAATACCTAACTAGATAAGAGGTTAGCATAGTCAAGCAGCGTTATAAACTTTTCCTAAGATGCGTCATAGGATTTTCACAATCCTATATTTATATATTTTTGAGAGCGCCTGTCGCAATGAAAATACGATGCAAATATATGCTGCTACAGGAAAAACGGAACTTTAAATTTTCAGTTGGTAAAATCTCGGCACGAAAATTATTGCAAATTTTACGCGTAAAATTAAGGTTTGATTAGTCTTTAAAAGTGGAACGTAAGAAGGCTTACGACATGCTCAGGGGTAGTCGGGTTACACCCCGAGGCTCTGACGTCCTCCAGCCCGAGGGCCCAGGGCTACCTCACTCTAAAAGGTCATCCGACACCGCCCTCCCGTAGACGCCCAACTCATAGGTGCATTTCAAGGTACCGAAGGCGCAGTACCCCTCCTAATAGCCCAAGACTCCCGTTTGGGACCCGGCTAACCACTGGGATTTTGGACTCCGGTATATGTATGCTCTTAGTATAGCAATTTGAAAAAATTTTGAGGACTCAGGGGTATTAAAGTTTTTCGGGGATGTTTTGCCCTGAATTATGTGATAAGTCTTAGTGTTTTCTTGATATACGCTACTACATCTCCCAACGTAATATATTTTTTTACAATTTTTATTTAGAAAATATGTTTCTTAACCGATAAACCATTGCGGATACGAATTCCAAAAAACGTATATGTAACAACAACGGCAGATGGGTGGGCAATGCAACTATCGCATGGTAATATTGTTTAGTAATAATATCGTGGGCTCTTAGTAAAAGTAAGAAAGAGCTCATGATATATTACTTAAAGTTATGACGCACTTAAGCTTATGAATTTTAAGCTTAAATGTGTGTCGGGGTGCGTACGGTGCATTTCTTTGGAGATACTCTATCAGTGTTTCAATTCCAGATTCACCTACCGCAGACCAATCTCGGCTGGCCCTAGGAAATGCTGTTGCTTCATAAAATTTAATGCCCTTCCAAAACTGCAATATCTTTCGGCGTATAGTTTCAGCGCGGAGGGTATTTACTAATGCTTCGCTGCTCACTCGCTCAATTAATACGCGTAACGGCAGCTGTGTAACGGTATATCTAGCTCTGCAGTGAGTGTCCCTGTATTATGTAAGAGGAACCATTTCGGCGTCCCCCTACATTTAATAATGGCATATTCTGCCATCTCCACTCTGAATTTCATTGTGGAACAAATGTCTCCGCTGCATTGGGGCGGGTGACAAATTGCACTTCACCTATAATTGTTGGACTTTTGTGCTTCTTACCGTTTAAATGACAGCCTAATGCTCCTGCATATACCTTATAAGGTAGATATTTGACCTATTTCCGAAATACGGATAGAGTGCTCCGGTATAAAATGCCACGAGAGAGCATAAACAAGTCTTAAAATCAGTAAGAACTGAAGAATTGTCATGCCATTCAGTAAATAAATCATTCTTGAAATTTAATTACTTTTATTGCAAAGGAGTCATTGTCATAATTCTAAAACAAATAGAGTCTTCAGTCTTCGTTGTTAGTTTTCTTTTTACTAAATATTTTAGTGAAACCCCAACTTTTTCGTCGAGGCATATGGACGCTTCCCGGTGGCCCGTTGTATCTTCTCCCGCCGCCACCACCAGGTCGTTGATTCTTGTGAAAATCAGACACGCTTTGTTCAAGTGAATGATGTGGCGTTGACTGACGTCGTTTAACCCATGCCTCTGAATGTCTTCGTGCAGCACCGACAGCCATACCACCCGTCAATGGATCCGCATTCCTTAGTCCAAGCGTTTGTTCGAAAAGATATCGAAATGCTGGCTCTACGGAATTCAAACTGGTCGCACTGACTTCAAACGATTCCACATTTTCACGACTACAAATACCGGAAACGGATAGCTGAAATTGGGCTATTGATTTGGGTTCAAAGGCGTTGTTTAGTAATAGTTTATGTTGTTGTTTCACGGATTTTGGTTCGTTGTGATTTTTGTTTCCTCCAGAATTACTGCTATCACTATAGTTGCCGCTGCTGTGAGTGAAGGAATTGTTTACGACCGGCGATAGGGACGAGGGAAGTAGATCCATTTTGGTAACACAGATCACAATCGATGGATTCTAAAATGATTTTTTGAATTAGCATCACAGTTGTGTCTGACATGAAGACTTATTTCATGTTACTCACCATTGCCGTATGTGATGTGATGCTGAGTGTGAATTGCAAAGTAATGTGATAATGCGTCGTTCACGTTTATTTGTGTGCAGCAACTGCACACCATAGCCAGTATGGTCACAACTAATGCACGCACCTGAACTCGAGTGCAATGGAAATCTCAGATGCATCCGTCGTGCAATGGTTTTAACCTCAGCTCCCATGAGTGCAAAAACATAACCATTGCACGCGCCTGTGAATTTGCAATGCCCATTGCAATCACATCGTACATTTGACGATACTATTGCATTCACTCGGGCAATGAAATGAGCGGTTGCATTCCAGCGTGCAGTGGTTATCATTATCCTTCGGGTAATGAGTTTTACATTTACACGCAACAGTGCAATGGTTTGCACCACTGCAAGTGTTAGTGCAATAGTTTTCACAAATTGACGTTTTCGTGCATTCGTCTACGTATAAGAGCACGCAGCGGCATTTGTTGACGTATATGCGTGCAAAAATTATCGAGGATTTGTTTATACCATTGCTCACTTATAGTGCAATTACTATTGTGTTGTCGTGAACGAGTGCAGCCGCTATAATACCTTCTAGATGACTAGCAACTTTGTTAACAAAATAGGGCAATACGCGCGTTCTGAAGTTGCAGGACTTCAGGAAACTATTTGTTTCACACATAATTCTTGGTTTCACCTAGTATAAAAGTTAGTCTTAAAATAATAAAAAGTCAACAAAAAATTTGTTTTAAACGTTATATATTACAAAACTTGAATCGTATTAGTGATTACATATATTAATCAGATCGCATCCAGTTCAAATTTTCAGACCCGCCCCAATTCGACAATTCCTAGGATCAAGACAACCCGACTGCAGTCTCTCAAAATACATTTCCGCAAATACAATATCCTCAAAATTGGTGTGCTCAGAAGAGACGATATTTCGCCACGCATAAAATGCAAAACCAAAATACTGCTGCAAAAGAGATTGCTGTGTTATACGAACATAATGTTAACACTGGTTCAGCTATTTTACATACTTTTCAATCTTTATACGAATTTTCCAATAAACACGACTTAAATTAATGTCACTAATGATTCGTCAAAATGTTTTATTGAAGGATTTAAGCATCTGTGTTCAATGTATGCAAGATTAAACTTGAACTGGAACATGCTGCCGGGTTTGAAACCATGTGCGTTGAGTGATCTTACATTTCAAATCAAAATATGTATTTTCTTGAAAGACGATGAATATTCTGCATTAGTTTACTGCATAGGAATCAATGTCTTTTACAAAAAAACCCTAACTCCATAGTTTGTCAACAGCTACAGCTAACCAATGAATGCATGGTCTACTTATAACGGCAGTTGATCTGTAAAATCATTTGATGCAGGTCGTTACAAGTAAAAACAATGTCGCAGCTCACGGTTGTGTCAATACATGTAGCATAATAGTACATACCACACATGCTCATGGGGGAGCATGCTCGGATCCCATTCGGGGCGTTGCCGATACCACCGTTGCCTATACCATGTAGCTTTTTCCATAGTGTTCGTGACTTCATTCAGTTGCAGCACTCAATACAGTGGTGATGTGTGAAAACCTGCTGCGGCGGTTCAGAGTTTTGTAAACAATGCTGCTTAGTGCAATAACTATAGCGGACGCACTCTTTTGCGACAACACAATAACCATTGCACTATAAGCAAGCAATGGTATTAGCAAATCCTCGATAATTTTTGCACGCGTATACGTCAACAAATGCCGCTGCGTGCTCCTATACGTAGACGAATGCACGAAAAAATGTATTTGTGAAAACTATTTCACTAACACTTGCAGTGGTGCAAACCATTGCAATATTGCGTGCAAATGTAAATATCATTACCCGAGCTATAATGATAACCACTGCACTCTGGAATACGACCGCTGATTTCATTGCCCGAGTGAATGCAATAGTACCGTCATATGCACGACGTGAATGCAATGGACATTGCAAATGCACAGACACGTGCAATGGTTATGTTTTTTGCACTCATGGGAGCTGAGGTTATAACCATTGCACGACAGATGCATCTGACATTTCCATTGCACTCGAGTTCAGCTACGTGCATTAGTAGTGACCATACTGGCTATGGTGTGCAGTTGCTGCACACAAATAAACGTGAACGACGCATAACCTAGTTATTGTCGTACAATATATGTTTTCACATGAGTTGTTATTCGCTGGATTTGTGAGGTTCCTTAAGAGAGGGGAAACAGCTTCCAACCAGCTGGATAATCTGTGTAAGCCGCCCTCAATCGTACAACCTGGGTGCGAACAATTTGCCATGTTTCGTCTCTTCCTCCAACCAAGGCGCATTGCAAATTTTAGCACAAATTTTTAAAAATAAAATTAGCACAAATAGGAGAAATTGGGAAAAATTATCGAAAAATGACAAAAATTTGGGCAAGGTTTAACAAAATCAGGAAAAAATTTTGAGTTGCTGAAAATTCCAAAAATTTACCCTGACGTCCCACCCCAAGCCCATCTATCCGCTCCCCTAAGCCGATGGACTCCATCACCTTAAATGTATATGCTGGAGTATATTAGTTGGGGTATTGTAATATAATGATGGCGTCGTGCCAAAAGGAATCCTTATCGTCACCTAAATATAAGCTGCTTATACGATTTGACACAATGTATATGCTGGAGTATATTACTTGGGGTATTGTAATATAATGATGGCGTCGTGCCAAAAGGAATCCTTATCGTCACCTAAATATAAGCTGCTTATACGATTTGACACATAATTGTATCCCATTTTTGCATAATTTGCTTGACTAACCTTGAAAAATTTCTGACAAGACTAAAGTAAATTACAGTCCGTTGTCAATGTACATTTGTGACGGGTATGCCTTGCTGAAAACACCTTCAAAACACTTAGTTGTTCAATAGAACTTTGTAGCCGACATTTTTAGGCAGCATTCTGCCAAAATTTCAGAAAAAAATCTTCAGAAATTATTTTTAGTAAACTTAACCATGGAACAAAAACAGGCTTACGGCTACTAATCGTCTTAGGCTGGTTTTGTACGAAAATGTTTTGTTACGATAGTTTTGTAAGTTTTTTGTACTTATGGTTCTACTCCGATTATTATTTACGACAGAAGCCCTAAAAAGACTTTGGAATCAGGTTGTTTATTTAGTATAAAATAACTCAATTTTTATATCTCGGATTGAATTCTCAACTTTTTCTGTATAAGTTTTGTATTTTAATAAACGAACTGAACTGACTGTTTTGTACTACCTTGGTGCTAGTATTGCGAATTGTTGTAATCAAACGTTCAGCTTCACTGAGCGACTGCGGATCGTTAATTGCACAAACAAGCATAAATCCTTGCGCGGTTCGAATGTAGAGATCGCGCATTGCAGGGAAATCATAGCCACCGGAAGAGTCGATGATTTTGATGACAACCGATGTTTCTTCAGGAGCTGAAACGTCGCTTGGATCAGACGCGCTGCTAACATCGCCACCACCGATTTCGTATTCAACCCAGCTAAATTCTTCAACTGTTGGCTTGTAGGTCCGAATGAATGTGCTTGAAAATAATTCGTGTAAAATGTACCATTGCTAAAAGAACGACTCAGTGCGCACACCAAAATTTAATCATACATACTATCTCAAAAACAATAATACAAATTTTCCATTATATACAAACTGTGTCTCAGTAGAGTTTCAAACACTTTTTATGTTAAAAGTTACGAATCATTACATTGAGTTTCATACAGTTATGTTGGCTAATATTTGTATAAAATTTTATACAGTTAACGTATAAAATATGGCATGGAATTTATATGTTTTATAATAAAATTATATATATATATAGTCGCAGAACTTCAATCACATTTACTACAAGTAGCTTCAGTAAGCCTTGATAAACACTTCCAGGGGTACACTTTGATGTAAGCTTCAGTTACAAAATTTGCATCACGGCAGTTTGGTACCAAAAGAGATGGTCTTAAAATCATGGACACTAAGGCTAGGTATTTGATCTTATTTGAATAATACACGGACTAACTACATACAAGAACTGTAGCTGAGGGAATGTTCAGTTAAAATTTATTGATTTATGTGTGACAATTCTGCGTTTGCTATGTGATTTTTCGAAAAATTGGTGCTCATAGCACGCAGAAGTTGTGTTATAAATTTGCACAAGATCAACAATATTTGTGATTTCAATAAAATCCACACATTTTGTATAGTGTGTAAAGTAGTAATTTTTTAAACGAGTATATTACTTGAAACTAAGGAGATGTCTGGACTTTACGAGATCAATTTTACTTAATTCTTCAAGGTAAATTTGGCGTTAATCGCTCCGTAGAGCAAGGGTAGTCATTAAACTTTGTACTCTAATATGAGCGTCCGAACTACAGCTCTTAAAATTTATCAATTTATAGTCGTACTGTTCTGTCAGAGAAAATTTTCAACTGTGCAAATGGAGAAAACTTAGCGACAGTTGTTCAACTTGAGGAATTTTACGGTTAGAAAGTTAGGAAAACCCGTAATTTAATACTTAGCCTGGTTAATCCCAATTTGGTGGTTCTAAATTGGAAAATATTAGTGACAGTTGTTCAACTTTAGGAATTTTACGGTTAGAAAGTTAGGGAAACCGTAATTTGATACTTAGCCTAGTCAATCACAATTTGGTGGTTCTAAATTGGAAAACTTTAACGACAGTCGTTCAACTTGAGGAATTTTATGATTAGTAAAATAGGACAAATCGGAGTAATTTGGTACATAATCAACCACAATTTGGTGGTGGTTAATTGATTCAAACCCCGAATCGGATAAAAACAACTTTATCACCAGCTTCACTGACACATTTGTGACGTTCTGTTATAATGCTTTATATGTTAAAATTTATCACATTGTTAGTAGTGAAATAAAATATTAAGGGAACGATCAAAATGTGGAAAATTATTTAGAAATTACGTCCTGAAATATTTTCCTTTCGAGGATCGATGAATAATTATCAGTATCGAGGTATCGAACCCTGAACGCTAGGTTGTAAGTCAAGTTTATTAACCATTGAGGTATTTTGGAGCTATTGTTATGATCTTTAAGACTTCTCGCAAAGCGAGCGAACATGAACATGCGTGCAATGGTGCAGTTGTGATCGCATTTTAGTACAGCACAGCCAAACGTAATTTGTTGTAGTGAAACAACGATAATGCGGCGTTCACGTTATAATGTGCCCAATCTTTGGAACTTATGTACAGCACACTGTCGACAACAGGGTGTCTTCGACATCCCATATTTTTTATAATTTTTGAAAGGTATCTAGTTAGGGTAATGCTACTTCTGGAAAGTGTAAAACACATCGTGTCTTCTTGCAATTTTATTGACAGTGTGCGGCATTATTTCATCAGCTTTCATATAGCCTAGATACAAATATCGAGCATTTAAATAAACTCACAGCACAGTTGACTAATAAACTGCATTACCTACAGACTGTGTCCGTTATAGTTAATTCGCACTAAACTGGTAGGTAATGGTGTGTACGGCACTGTAAAAACATGTAGTAGATAGGGGTGTGTCCTACCCCCTCGGCAATTGATTTACAGTATGGGTGTCAAAATGACTGTCTATACGGTAGAATCGTGACGAAAGATCCTAGAGAGGGGACATTATAACGTGAACTTCGCATAAGAGTTAAAGGGTTAAATATGTGGTATACTAAAAATTTTATTAGCCCTTTACTTCCTGAAACGTTTGCTCGAGTATCGATAAAGAATTATTTGTCGCAACGAGGTATTCCAAGAAACCTCCGGTGAAAGTCACGTTTTCTAACCATTGAGCTATCTCAGACTTACTGCTACAATCGCTTAGGCTCATTGCAATGCGAACGAACAAAACACCGCGGACAGTCTTGCAATATTCGCCAAATTTAGTTATGGGTACAATACATTAAAACGTAATTAGTTATCAAACAACTGCAGGAGTTAAAAAGGTGTTTAAATTAAAGTGGAAATACAAAATATAATTTAAATAGGATAAATTAATTTGTCTAAATCATAGCTTGACAATGTTATTTCATGATATAATTTGTTCGGCTGTATGCTACGCGTCAGATGGTAATTCCAGCACAATTAACAAACAGTTTTGAATGTTTCGCGCCGTCCAACTGGAACAAATTTGCGGCGGCGATCCGTACAACGGACAACGTCCTAACTTTCAGAAAGCTGCTCAAAACATTGCTTTTCAACGACGCTGTCAACTAAATTCTCAACAATCTCCGTTGTGCTGCACGCCTTTGTTTGGCAGTGATACAGCGAGCTGTACAACAACATCAACATCAACATAGTTTCTCATTTTGCTTTTTAGTTCTCAATATAGCGATATTAAATTTAGAGGCAAGATATTTTTATTTACAATAAAATTACAGATTTGTAAGTGGACCTCGTTATGTTATACATTCCAGCTATCAAATCTTTGCACCAACTGCATCTTAGAATTTTCTAAATTTTGCGGTATTAAAACAATTTCGCTACAAAAACAATGTTTCCCTAGCTTTAAACTAGCTTTTTAGCTTAAACTAGCTTAAACTTCTAGTTTCAAACCAAGAGTTTCCGTGAAAGCAGTCTTCAAAATATGTGTTTTATCCCATTTCTCGAGCCATATAACCAGTTTCAAGTGTTGGAGAGTTATGAAAAAAGTAAACGAAATCAGCCAAGTAATTTGTAGCATGATCTTGATGCTTGTATTGGGTTTTAAATGAATTTTCTATAAAATCATACAGCCAATAAAGAATTGTATGGCTGTAAAAGCAACGTTTGGCTTACCTAATGATCTATCTGCTAGGAAGCTATTGATTTATCTGCTGGGACATTATTTTGAAAACATTTTCATGATGTCTCTTTTCAGTTTTGATCGATATTTTTTCTGTGCTAAACGTAGAAAAAATATTTAGGAACATCGCTTTACAACAGCTATTTAGTACATTGAAACCTCAAATATAATTTCAAGATTTTAAAGTTGAAACAAAAATCAGCTCAGAAAACATAAATGATTAATTACAATGCCGTAGCGCCGTTAGTTAGATCAAACAAATGAGAGTTTATTTGGTGTTTTAATTCTTAGTTAGGCTAGATTTTTACCTCTTGGAATAAAAGATAGCACACACCTCTTCAAAAACAATGCGTATTATTTGAAATATCAAAATTGCTGTTGGCCCATGTCAACTTTAGGGGCCGAGATTTAATGCAGGCCATGCCGTTCTCTATATACTAAGCCTAAGCCTTAGTCTTAGCCTAAACTAAGGTCCCTATATGAGCCATGTACTAAGCCTAAGCCTAAGTCGGGGGGCGGCAGCCCTCCGAACCACTTGCTCTCAGCTGTTCTTTTTTCTAGCGTTATAATCTCCGGGTCCTAAAGTTGGCATAGGCCATTGAGTTCAATAAACGAACTCTCCAACACATTTTTAAATCATCCCACCACGTCCCAAAAATTTTCAGACCCATTCCCGTTTGTTCCCATGCCCCAAAGTAACACTGATGGGTGGAAATAAAATACAGGCCATGTCGTTCTCGATATACTAAGTCTAAGCCTTAGTCTTAGTCTAAGCTAATGTCTTTATATGAGACACACACTAAGTTTAAGCCTAAGTCGGGAGGCTGCCGCATCCGAACCCATATTCTAAGCTGTTCTTTTTTTGTAACGTTATAACGCACCGCCCCTCAGGATTACTTGTGCCGTTCCCATCCAGGTCTCAACAAAACGTACCCATGCAAGTATTGATTCACAAGTGCTGTTTTACCCGTCGCTGAAGAACCCAGTACTGCAATTATACATTCGTGTTCCTTCTTCGCATCTTTGTTTGATAATGTTTCATGTCGCTTGTTGGTAGATGTCATGGTCAATTCCGGAGTTCTACAACTTAGGTATCAGGACAAATCTACAGATGTTTGAAAGAAGTTGGATCTGTTGGCCAGAGATTGGTAAAATGATCACAAAATTAGTTCGGATTAGCCGAATTAAGGCATTTTAATTGAAAATCCTTTGATGTCGTTGATATTTATGATATAAGTTAAAGTGATGAAATTGTGGTCATTCGCCTGCTGAAAATTTTCCAATTAGTTAAGAGCTATAAGTTTAAATGACGCAGGTCTTGAGGTATGAATATTAACGAATATTCCGAATCATCTGTTTATTGAAATGAAATTTAGCTAATAAAATTTAGGTATTCTGAAAATTTAATAATATTTAAAAATCCTTGATTACTAAAATTTGGTAATCTTGACAATGTGTAAAAAACACACAGTGCCCACTATATCTCGAGGATCAATGCTTCATCGGTGTCACACTATGTTATAATAACGCAGTCGCTTTTCCTACTTGCAAAAGATTATTCCAAAATATTTAAAAAAATTTTTACCCCGAAAATTGAAAACATGAATTTCACAAATAGCTACAGCACATACCTTCCTGTAACCGTCGAGTTGATGGTTTGTCTTTACCTAATCTAAGAATTCCAAAACATATATAATCATAAAAACAACCGCTTTATCAGTTTGCCATAACCAAAACGGCTGAGCGGAATTATACGTCGTCTCAGCAAACTGACCTAGATTTATTGTGAATAAACGTTGGGTTGGTTGCCATTGACCAAACAAATTTAGTGTCTTGCTTTACTCCTTACTGGGATATTTGAAAAATTGTTGTAACTTTGTATTTACATATTGCGGTATATAACCCAAGCTGAGTTATCTGCCATCTCAGTAGTCAGCTATAGATTTATCTATAAGTGAGTAAACGTTTAAATTTGAAAAATTGTTGTAACTTTGTATTTACATATTGCGGTATATAACCCAAGCTGAGTTATCTGCCATCTCAGTAGTCAGCTATATATTTATCTATAAGTGGGTAAACGTTTAAATTTGAAAAATTGTTGTAACTTTATAACTTTGTATTTACATATTGCGGTATATAACCCAAGCTGAGTTATCTGCCATCTCAGTAGTCAGCTATAGATTTATCTATAAGTGAGTAAACGTTTAAATTTGAAAAATTGTTGTAACTTTGTATTTACATATTGCGGTATATAACCCATTAATAATTAATAGTTAGAGTTTAAATATGTTGGAGTCTCACACGTTGGTTTTGTTTCAGTTTTACGGGCCAGCTTCGAATTTCGAGGAAACTGTATATTTCATTGATTTTTCAGCTTAAGGTCAGTGTTAAAATCGCGGCTCTAAAAGCTGTTGAAAAACCAAATAGAACTGCAACTCTTGATGCGACCACTCCACGCTTTACTCTGTACATAAAAACGACGCAGCAAGACTACCTCATATGAATGTCAATGTATTTATTGCTTTAGTGCAATCATTAATTTCGGATCATTCCAATCATTATATTGTCCGAAGTAACCCTGATGTGCGGAAATAGAATGTAGGCCATGCCGTTGTCAATACACTAAGGCTAAGCCTTAGCCTTAGCCTAAGCTAAGGTCCTTATATGAGACATACACTAAGCCTAAGCCTCAGTCGACGGACTGACGCTCTCAAAGCCCCTGTTATAAACTGTTCTTTTTTCTAACGTTATAACGTACCGCCCCTCTGGGTTACTTGGGCCATTATATTTGTGCTCCAAATATATTGAAACTTGCTCATCTTAATCCAAATAGATTAATTGCATAATTGTGGAATCATTATGTTGTAACGTGCATACCAAGTTTCTTTAAGTTTATTTTAATAGCGGTTTACCGCATTTTGCTCTAGTCTCGGTATTGGGGTTCACCAATTTGTGGCAATACCTAACCTCTCGTAATTGTGGAATCACTGTTGCAATTACGTGCGTACCAAGTTTCTTTAAGTTTGCTTTAATAACGTTTTACCGCATTTTGCTCTAGTCTCGGTATTGGGGTTCACCAATTTGTGGCAATACCTAACCTCTCGTAATTGTGGAATCACTGTTGCAATTACGTGCATACCAAGTTTCTTTAAGTTTGCTTTAATAACGTTTTACCGCATTTTGCTCTAGTCTCGGTATTGGGGTTCACAAATTTTTGGCAATACATAACCTCTACATAATTGTGGAATCGCTGTTGCAATTACGTGCATACCAAGGTTCTTTAAGTTTGCTTTAATAACGTTTTACCGCATTTTGCTCTAGTCTCGGTATTGGGTTCACCAATTTGTGGCAATACCTAACCTCTCGTAATTGTGGAATCACTGTTGCAATTACGTGCTTACCAAGTTTCTTTAAGTTTGCTTTAATAACGTTTTACCGCATTTTGCTCTAGTCTCGGTATTGGGGTTCACCAATTTGTGGCAATACCTAACCTCTCGTAATTGTGGAATCACTGTTGCAATTACGCGCATACCAAGTTTCTTTAAGTTTGCTTTAATAGCGTTTTACCGCATTTTGCTCTAGTCTCGGTATTGGGGTTCACCAATTTGTGGCAATACCTAACCTCTCGTAATTGTGGAATCACTGTTGCAATTACGCGCATACCAAGTTTCTTTAAGTTTGCTTTAATAACGTTTTACCGCATTTTGCTCTAGTCTCGGTATTGGGGTTCACCAATTTGTGGCAATACCTAACCTCTCGTAATTGTGGAATCACTGTTGCAATTACGTGCATACCAAGTTTCTTTAAGTTTGCTTTAATAACGTTTTACCACACTTTGCTCTAGTCTCGGTATTGGGGTTCACCAATTTGTGGCAATACCTAACCTCTCGTAATTGTGGAATCACTGTTGCAATTACGTGCATACCAAGTTTCTTTAAGTTTGCTTTAATAGCGTTTTACCGCATTTTGCTCTAGTCTCGGTATTGGGGTTCACCAATTTGTGGCAATACCTAACCTCTCGTAATTGTGGAATCACTGTTGCAATTACGTGCATACCAAGTTTCTTTAAGTTTGCTTTAATAACGTTTTACCGCATTTTGCTCTAGTCTCGGTATTGGGTTCACCAATTTGTGGCAATACCTAACCTCTCGTAATTGTGGAATCACTGTTGCAATTACGTGCTTACCAAGTTTCTTTAAGTTTGCTTTAATAACGTTTTACCGCATTTTGCTCTAGTCTCGGTATTGGGGTTCACCAATTTGTGGCAATACCTAACCTCTCGTAATTGTGGAATCACTGTTGCAATTACGCGCATACCAAGTTTCTTTAAGTTTGCTTTAATAGCGTTTTACCGCATTTTGCTCTAGTCTCGGTATTGGGGTTCACCAATTTGTGGCAATACCTAACCTCTCGTAATTGTGGAATCACTGTTGCAATTACGTGCATACCAAGTTTCTTTAAGTTTGCTTTAATAACGTTTTACCGCATTTTGCTCTAGTCTCGGTATTGGGGTTCACCAATTTGTGGCAATACCTAACCTCTCGTAAGCACGTAAATGATTTACATCGGGATCCTAACTAAAACCCTTGGCTAGCGGTGGTTCAATACTTATAGCTTGGAATGGGGCTGGTTTTAGTACGATTAAACACTGAAACTGGGATTCATTCTGAAAAAAACCGAGACAACCAGACTCCAGCTTGGGAACTTGGGAGGTCTTGTGGAAGTCTCAACGACTTAACAACTAAATTTAGTTATACATGGCGCATGTGAAATTAAATGTGCCTATTCTAGGAAATTTGCATTGATCCCATGATTTTGCATTGATCCCAACATGGGAACAATTGTTCTAAAGTTCAAAACAATCATTGAGTAAGAAAGTACAGCCGTCTCGTAAACATAGCGAACTTTGTACCTATCACAACGCGTAGATATATAACTTGCTGATCATGTTCTACAAAATAGTTGTTGAGACGACAAATTTTGAAAGAGCGCTCCTCATCAGTCCATCTGTGGACGTGTAGAATGTCATGGGTTTCTAACACCGCTGATGGGCTATCATTGTAATGCGTGCTTATCATTTTGGTGTGTATACCATGTTTGTTTTTTCCAAAATCATGAACTGCAAAGATTCGAGTTTAGGCTCTTTCCATCAGCATCAATGATAATGCATCATTTACCTTTAGATGTGTGCACCTAGGGCATGATTTCAAGATTCTGTCAAATAGTTAAATAAGGCTTGTGAGCTTTAGGCGCAGCCGCTCCCGTTCCGTGTGAATAAAGCGCACAGCCTAGCTAAGCCTGCACATTTGTATCAGATTTGCCTCTACGCTGCGCCATGTATCCTATTTTAATTGACAACGTTGTCCATTGGAGCGTATTTATTATTAAATTTATTATTTTGAATTTTGATCGTGCATTTCCAAGCCGAACACCTGGATAATCGCCGTTTACCGTAGAAATAGTATTAAACATGCCAGAAAATTACTTTTCGAGCCAGAGTAATCTAGTACTAATAGCTAGGCAAGCCTAAATATTAGGCATGTCTGAAAGTATGCTTATCCATCATATAGTGCAATATGTAAGACATACTGCATTTTATCAAACCGTCCGTACACCTGGACACGCGGCATAAAGGTTTAATGGTTTTTCTAAAACCCAATTCACCTTACGCGGCAAGCCGTTACACAACGTCCCTTGGTGTTATTTTAGCTATCACATATAGCCTAAGCCGCCCATTGTGACGATTTTTGAGCCCAGCCCGGCTATTACTGCACTCGAAAAATGTTACAACAGCGGGTCCAGGCTAGTCCACCGGACTTTATCTCTGCCACGGGCTGTGACAAAATTCGACCCTAGTGCACACATCTTAAGGTAAATGACGCATAAAAGAATTTAGTTTGGAGTGGATGTTCGACATCTGACAATTTCGAGCATTTGCACACGATGATTCATAGAATGAAATGCGACTACAAACTATTGATATCGCTTTTTAGAGTGTATCGGTCACTAGATTGAACTGCTAAATATACGTGTTGTTGCATGGAAAACCGTGTGTCCGCGTAAATAAGTTTACTAACAGTCATCGGTTTTGAGATCGTAAACTGCTTGACCAAAAAAACAACCCAGGTGTACGCATGTCAACTGTACTTATCGTGGTCCGATGTCAAGTCAGCCAATATAATATATAAATAAATTATATATAATAATATAATAATATAATAATAATAATAATAATAATATAATAGTATAATAGTATAATAATAATAATAATAATAATAGTAATAATAATATAATAATTATATATAAAATATATAAACTATAATACAGCATCAGCGTAGGAAATTAATCACCAATGTAACCTAGCGTTTCCAATCGAGCGACCATGGTCATTTTGTAAAACCTTTGACTCATACGTCGCCACGGGGGGGTGAATAAGCCTATACGTACAGAATTGAATATGAACCTATCCGTAACCATAAAATAGCTATCGTTTAAGCTATTACATGAACCACTATATTTTTCAATAAAACCAAATGCTTCCAAAATATATTTTCATGTGTTTTTTCGTTGTAAATGATCCAATAAAATTACTTAGCTAATAATTGAAGCATAGTAAAAGCTTAATTTATCTGAAGTTGTTATATGTGTGCCATTACCATAAATTTAAAGAATTAACGCCGTAAAAACATCATTCAGGTATACAATAATAAAAAAATATGAATTGAATATCGAACTAAAACGAAAATAGGCCGAATACATTGTGATGTTTATAGCTATTATTGGGTTTAAGCCACGTTCACGGGTTTAGACCAGATTACTTGAGTAAATCGGTGTCATATTTGGATCAGGACCATATTCGATATAGAACAGAACCAACGTTGGGAGGAAGGGACAGGACAAAAGTGGGAAACTGTGCCCCCCCCCGCAAGGTTATACAAGTAAAGCAGAAATGGACTGCGTGAACCCAGAACGTATGTAACGCTGGGAAAATGTGGGGAAATTATGAGTTATACTCAAAATTTGAGCCAAACAGTCGATTAAACATTGTGAATTTAACACCCGGTTATAACCACATTTGGTTGTACAGTTCCAACTCCATGCGAAATTTTACTATTGTGAGAATTTGGATTTCAATTGGTGTGACTGTAGTAGCTAGACAATAAAACAGCTTAAGCTTAAACTGAAGCTAGCCGCTATACGGAACAGAACGATCTCGCTTGCACATGACTGGTAACCAACAAGTATGCTACTGAAATGAACCCATAAACCCCGAGGAACACTATGTATAGACCACGAATAGGATATTAGACCAAAATAGCATGTGTTGTTTTAATTTTCATATCAAAATTCCAATTATATAAAATGTGCTAAAAAAATTATGAGGACTAGTTGTTGCAAGATCATTCCAGCCACAGACAAAGAATTAATAACCAAAACTAAAACTTGGAGATAGTCATTAGATGCTTCTTCGTTTAGACTCCCAAAGATAATAATCGGTCAATATTGATGATACAGCGATAATTTTGGTACTTGTTCGACTCAACTCCACTAGTTGGTTCCGAAAATATCCATTTATGGCCTTATTCATGACATTGTTTTTATTTTCTGGGTTACCCATGGTCCCCTCCTGGGAAATAATATTTTTGCAATTTCTTTGATAACTGCACAAATTTATAGCTTTTTGCAAGCATAGTGCAAACCAATTTTGGTTCTACTTGAGACCCTTAGAGGCAAACAGTCCAGCGCACCCCTGCGGTCGACATTCGATCAATTGTTATTATATAATTTTTAGCAAAACGGAAGCTTATGCAGCTGTCTTTAATGGTTATATGCATAAACACTAGCGAGACGACATAATTTGTGGTACTAATTTCATGCCGGATCAATACAAATCATGTGGTATACTGACACATACAATATATATGCTGCATTTTCCTACCAAACATTCTAAAAAACGTCACCCGTTCATTCTGGTTCCCTTGCGTTTAAACAGGGTTCGTCTAAATTCTTTTTGTAGAAAAGCGTATATGAAATTAATACATCGAGAAAAACAAGCCGCGATGCCTGAAATGTTTTTTCAATATCCTAATTTAATGTAAATACAAAAGTTTAGAGCGATATTTCTTTTCCTTTTAGATATAGTTCGCCGTATTCCGTTCGTAATACTGGTACTACTATTCCATACCAATGCCGATTTCAAACATTGTATTGTCTTTCAAAAATACTTCAACTAAAACGCTTGCTTTCAAACCAACTGAGTCCAGGCATGGATATTTGTTTCACAGCAGCCTCATGTAGTCTAAAATGGTGAGCAAATTTTATAGTCAGTATGTTATATCATTGTGATAGACACTTCAGAAAATCTGGTCCCAACATATTTGGAAACCCTGGGAAGTTCTGGAATTTTTTCTAGTCTAATCCACGGGCACCCTTTGTAGAGAGTGAAAGGAGCGGTCGCATTCTTAGACCCATTCCGATGTCCTTTCCTTGGCGAAGGTCGGGCATGTTTCCTAGAAATTTACAAAGAAATTGTATAATAGGATGTGACAAGTAGTCTAAACGTGGTTTATTCTATTTATAAAAGAAAGTTGAGGAGAAACTAGGCGTCGAAACTTGAAACGCAGAAACGATAATGGAACATAATTTGAAGCTCTAGCTCGGCTCGACTCCTTGTTGAGCAATGTTCAGCGATCTTTCAAAATCCGTATTTGAGTCAGGCTCGGCTCGGTGCTTTTATCAATAAGCAAGGTAATTCTCGACTCGTATAGCTAAGCATCTAAGCTTGAAAGTAAGAAAAGATAATGATCCATAATTTGAATCTCTAGCTCGTTTCGACTCCTTGTTGAGAAATGTTCAGCGACCCTTTATGAGCCGTATTTGGATCAGGGTCGGCTAGGCTCTTTTATCAATAAGCGAGATAAATCTCGACTCGCATACTCACCTCCAAGATTTCCTGGGCCAAGAAGGAATCTTATGGCTGTGGTAGCCAGAATATTTCAAAGAATCTTGGGGTGTACCCCAATAATCCTTCGGGGTAAACCCAAAACCTGGCAGCATAAACGGATGAGCCGTAATACACGAGTATGATCCAGTGAGATAGATACCCTTTTGCAAAAGTCTCTTAATGCAATCTTGGGATAACGTTTCTTTCGGTTGTAGGGTTGTTTTTGTTCTGCTTATTAGCAAAATGGTAAAGGCTGAATAATTTAATTTTGGTTAAATATTACAATATCACGAAATATTACGCCCAAACTTTTAACTGTCACAGTGAAAAAAGAAAGAAACAAAATACAATATATAAAGCAGTTTTCGTCTAAATAGATTCAGTTTGCAGCGCGGCTTTCTAGTGCCTAAAAATTGGGTTCGTGGGATTTATAAGTTGGTCCCAGTTACGCACAAGAGTTACGTAATATTATATTACTACAACAAGAGCAATCTTCGTCGGGGAGAGGGTTTATGGCACGCCAGTCGCCCGAAATAGTTTTAGGTTCTTAGGCTTTGTATGCGTTCTTATAAGCAAGGACCTTAGCTTTTAGGATTATGTTCAGACGTAGGCTTTTTAGTAATTGTTAATGAATAATAATTAAGTTACCGTGGATAGCACAGTGGGTGCACAGTTTACGTCCCTAAACTTGACTTCGGTTATAAGTTTATGTTGAAAATTTTAGATTAGCACATTATGGAACAATATTACTTTTGACTCTTGCCTAGCAATATCGGGGGACATTAGACGTTCAGAGCTTGTAATGAGACGTATTAATGCCTACAACAAACATCCGTTAAGCTGACCTTATGGGTAGGGGATTTTAAATGGTTTTTTCTGTTGTTGTGAATATATTGATAAAGATATCCAAACACGAGTTTGTATCGAACCAGAAATGTACAAAATTTCATAATATAATAAAATACAAAGCGTTAGTAGGTCACGAAATCACAACTATTGTCGTACGAATAAATTATATGGCTAACACTATTAAATATCCGGTATTCCAATAAACACAACTTGGTATATTAATGCCAATATTCTTGGTTCTAAGGATTCTATAAAATCGAGCCTGTTTAATCTTATATTGTTACAATTCTTGTTCTCTTGCGGGATTTGAAGCACAATAGCCATTTTCATTGTGGTCACTTTTTATCCGAGGTTATCTTCAGCAGCCACCAAGATTATTTTCATGGTAAACTATTTCGGTATTTGTATATAGCACACCTATTTCTCAACATGCCGTCCAATGATTGAATGATATGCTTAGATTTAAAACAGTTATATATAAATTTATACGGACGTTGTCAGTCATGAGCTCAGAAAAATTAACAGCAAGCAACTTTCAACCTATAAATTACATCAGTTTAATTATGCGCAATTTACAACAGGATTAATTGATGAAAGAATAAAGTTAGTTGCAGGGGCTTATATTATTACTGATTTTCGGTAGGAATAACAGATGACAGGTCAGCTTTTGACAACATATCGGACTCTATTTATGATCTTGAGACAGTTTCAGTATGACAAAAATATTAATAATGCTTACATTTCGAATGTTTGGATCAGGCTCGAACTCTACAATTAAGCAGTGTTCTACAGCTCAATTATTACAGTTTTGAAGGCATAGCCTTACCGCTGTGTAATAATTAGTGAAATGCACTAGAATTATCATAAACCTCTAAGGTATTATAAACATAAATTTAATATCAGCTTTGGGGTAATCGATACGCGTGTCACCGGAAAGGAACTGAAATTCGAAGATGTTTTGAACTAAATTTGTCACAGAACTAGAACACCGGGTCCAATGTAAAATATGAAAATTGACCCTGGGCAAGGTCCTCATCTTATGATGTCAAAAATTAACGATTTCACCCTACACCGTAGTACAAGACGCTGAAAAGTCTAAATCGAACTGTTAACAGATTTCAATTTTATGTTTAATGATGATCCAACAGTTCCCGTTTACGAGCAGGAGTTCGTTCAGTCAAATATATGCTCATGTACATAGAGAGCCTAAATAGCATTCTTCTGAAAGTCATTTCAGTAAAATTGGGTAATCAATTCCACACATACTGTTGCTGGAAATAGTATTACAAAGTTTACATAACGTACAATAGTCGAAAAAGATTATTTAAGTAATAGTTGTAGCACAGCCATTAAGTGATTTGTACGCACGGTTGTGACGAGTTCAGACGAGTGCGTTAGCACGAGTTTGAACGAGTTAAACAACACAACCGTGCGTACAAATCACTTGACGCACGCCTGGCTGTGCTACAACTGACTTGTAATACAGCTAACTTTTTTAACCGTGCGTTAAGTCAATTTGATGCACGGCTTTAACTATATAAGCTGAATTACAATATCAGAAATAACACGAGTATATTTATAAATACGAATCCACGAGGATGCTAGAATACACCAAGAGAAACATTTCATCCTTAGCTAAAACCGATCCGACCATCCACTGCTTAGTTGCGGCGATTAAAAACTACATCGTGAATTATTTGCAGTAGCATATGATGTTAATTAAATGATGCAAAGTTCCTATTTCCGGTAGTTGGGAATACAACGGAGTAGCAATAGTTTTTCATGTTAAAGCAGCAAATACTACAAATCACACGACGAAAGACAAAAACAATGTAACAACCTTGCTGTAGCGACCAAAAACTGAAATGAAATTGTCGCTGCGGTAGAATTTGAATGACGATTAGATATCTACTGAATATGTTCTTATGTGAGTCGAACCGTGAAAAACCAATTTATCGAGATTATTATTTTGGCAATTTTGTCTATTACCGTCACCGATCGTCGAATTTGGATCATTCACCGAATAAACACGGGCGTGTGTAGGATTAACATTTGACGGGGGGGGGTAGCTGGACCCAATTTCAGATTTGCGTTTGTAAGCTGTAACTAAGCATTTGTTAATTTTCGAGGTTTGAGCTATGCCGTAAACGTAAGTTTGAAACCATTTCGAGATGGGTAAAGCCCGGTGCCCCCTTATTAGATAAGTACATGTGAACGAATACCACGGATTTAGTTTTAACCCTTGTTTGAGTAAAACCAATTTCATTAATGGACCATTATTTGAAGCTGCAGAAAGCTGATTGAAGTCGAATAAAATGACGTTCTTTCGAGGTTCTGTCCAACCTATATAGTGGACATTTGTACGTTAGAATTTGAGTGTTAAATGGTTAGTAGTTTAGTTCGCAGTTGGCTAGTTGCAGTTTATTTTTACCAGGTTCCTATGGTTGCCCGAACAGTTCATAATCCTTTTGATATTACCTGAAAACTCCATTTTTAAGTGTATATTAAGCGTTTTAATATTTTCTAAGAAGACATTATCTGATTCATGCAGTTACGATACAAACAGAGCTATAAAACTAAGGTGTAGTAGGTTTAGAGCGAAACCTGGAAACAATATTCGCTACCTGTTTCAGTTTATTCACAAGAGAATTTTTAGAATATAAAATAATGTGTTTAAACACGACGGTCAAGTTGAAATTACTCTCAGATAAAATAACCTACCTAAAGGTAGCCTATCCTGTTTATAAAATACTATAACCTACAGATAGGGTTAATTGCAAGTGAGAGATAGCATAATTTGTTCGAAGATAGGTTAAAAAATCACATGCGAGTAGGGGCTATCCTTATTTAAGAATACGCGTCCAGATGCAAATCTCGGTTCGCTTACTCTATAATGAACTTATAAGTAAGTGTTTGTTGTCATTTTTTTCCAAAAAATTCTGAATATTTACATAAAAACGATTCCGACGGAACCAAAGAATGTCTAGCAAGCCATTATAAGACCTAGAAAATAAATGATCATGAAGACAGATATCGGAATCACAAAATGATATATTATGATCTGAACATAAAAATAATTTATAAAATTATGTTAATAAATAAAATACGCTTTTGAATAAGCCGAATTTATTTATAA